>CANUEP010041861.1:0-96704 GCA_947857235.1 Jatropha podagrica | reverse complement strand
GGGGGTTTGGGGTTGAAACCCATTTTTAAACTTTTTTTTTTTTTTTTTTTTTTTTTTTTTTTTTTTTTTTTTTTTTTTTTTTTTTTTTTGACATTCGCGTTTGTCATTTCGGCCTTTCGGGCAAAGGATAACGTGCCGAGAGAGCAATGCGTTGTGTCTGCATCATCTGTTTAACGGTATGGACGTTGGACGGTAGTCAAGGGCGACACCACGACGTTTTCATTTGCATTTCGATTTGCAATGCTAGGGAACACGAGCATATAAATCATTAATTTATTTGTATTTAATAACTAATTCCAGCATAGATTCGGTAAGTAAAGGAATTTGGTTAGTATTTTTGTTAGTTTAGATTCTAGAAATTCAGCAAAAATAAAAAAATATCTTCTAAATAAATTATTTTTTAAAAACAAATGAGTTCGACTTCAAATTATTTTAGATTAAATTTAAATACAAATGAAAGGCCTAATTAATTCAGTCAAACTATGATAATTATAATAATTTTTAAAAAAAATAAGACGAGGAGGGTAATTTTCTACGTGAATATCATCACTTTAAGGTTAATTTTCTACATGGAGTATTTTTTTTTCTTTTAAGAATTTATGAGTAAAATACAACCTTTAAATTTTAAATAAAAAATTATTTAATAAAACTATATCATGTTTTAAATACAAAAAGAATTAAAAGGAGATAAATTGAAGTGATTTACAATAACTAGTTTTTTCATGACGTGCGTCGCGTTGATAATACTCATTATATTTTCATTTTTCATGTTCTTTTAATTTTTTTATTTATATAACATTAAAGTATAAATTTTTATTTATGTTAAAATAAATACAATTGGTTAATTTATATTCGACTCTACTATATAAGCTATTTACAATGTTATTTCATGTACTTGATTCTATTTTTATATAATAAAGTGGTTCCAAAATAAAATTTAATCAAATCTTTATATTTAATCTTTCAGTGCTTAATTTATAAATACAGATTCTTAAACCCTAATAGTGGCTCAAAAAGAAAATCAAATTATCACTCAATTATCAACTTTTGCCCTCAATTCTAAATCAATATCTATATATAGGTATGATGAAAAATAATAATAAAATTTTTTAACTGGTAGATAAAAGAAAAAAACGAGGAGATAATCTTAATTAATAATGATAATTATTTTAGTTACGGTGATCGTATTACTTACTCAATACATTAAAAAAATAAATACATGAGCTTACACACAAACTCTTGAAATCTGAAAAATGACAAAAAAAACATAAATATATATGTTAAACTCTCAAAAATTTGGGATTATGATTGTAATTAACCCGATTTTAGGGTATATTTAGTGTATATATAGCGGAGTCCAAATAATCTGTATCAAATGGGGATTCCAAATCTTGATTAACTTCTTATTTAGAGTTATTTTAGGAGTCTGTTTATTTAATTAGAATAATTTATTATTATATGTTAACAGTAGTCCTCCATCAATTATTTAGTCATTTATGTCCAAATGTAATATTCGTAGAATATTTTTATTTATAACTTATTATAGAAATTTTATAACTATTAATGTAAGGAATTTTAACTTAATGATGATCAAGTACTTATTACTTCTTCAGCCTCTTTATGTGTATTTAGTCTTTCTTACTTGTTTTATCTTTAGAGCATATTGTTTTTAGGGGCGATCTAGAGTTATGTTTTTCACTTAGTCGTTTGAACAAGAAATGGAATAATTCGGCAAACATTATTTTGACAATTTAAGTTATCTATCTTTTGTATTTTGATATTCTATAAGATTAATTGGTGAGTTTCTAGGCAGCTTAGGCCATTAGCGAACTTATGGGCCACTTAGGCCATGGGAGAATTTATAGGCCGTTTAGGCCATTTGGAGAACTTATGGGTTGCTTAGGCCATTTAGAGAACTTATGGGCTGCTTATGTTACACCCCAAAATTTAATGGTGCGACAGTTTTAGGGTCTAGGTAGGCTTAAGGCCACTGAGCACTTCGTAGAACCCATAACTAAATTATTTTAAATATGTATCTTAGTTATTAACTTTAGGTGGGCTATAATCAATTTTATTTATTTATATTAATTTCTCAAATCATAAAATCATTCATATACTTATATAATCACATACCACACTATTATAATAGTACTTACAAAGTAGCTTACTTAGGTACCATACTAAAATCATTTCCAAAGTACTACGGAGCAACTAGAGTTCATACATATTATTTGTATAATTTATTCACAGGCTTTTTGTTGAAAGAAGGAAATCAAGAAGCTAACAGACTAGAATCACCTCTACCTGAAGCCACAGATGCTTGAATGAATCGTCAACTCAATGAGATTATAATGTCATATAGGTAGTATATACAATGAAGTATCTCAAGGTTTAACATTTATAGCAATACCATATTGTAGTATCATTATAGCTTATCAACAAAAATAATTTCAGTAAAAGAACTCATAGTAATCGGATCAATATCACAAGTGAGATATCAAAGGGATTACATAGTAATTTGTTCAATATCACAAATGAATTACCATTGAGGATTCATAGTATTCAGATTAAATTCACAAATGAAGTATCACTAATATGACAGACAAATACATATATATATATATAACACTGAATAAAATACATCAGTATATATATTCTAGTGTTATCACACATTTCACATTTAGGGTAATAACTTCTCCCTTTCATCACATATCTCTATGTGCATAGTCTGATGGTATATCCCCCATCAAGATTGAGATTCTGTCATATTGGCTAATAAATGGTTTGGAACAATCAAAATAGGCATAGAGTCCAAATAGGTTCAAGGTCAACATTGTAATAAACAAATTGTTTCATATTAGCAATGGTATGTATTTGATCAAAAGTTTCAATACAATAAGGAAGGGTTAGACATTATAACTCACCTTGAACTAGAGTATTCGAATCCTTTCTGTCACTTATAATCCAAAATGATTTGTACTAACCCCTTGACCTATATTCACATTTAAACATATTTTGCACTTTTAGTTTATTTCTAACTCTTTGTTTACGTTCAATGTTCTTTAATATTTCTATTCATTTAAAATCTAAAATTTTTGGGACAGAATTTATACATATTGAACTTAATATTCATCCATTTTATACCTATATTCATAGTTAAATCATTTAGATGAACTTTAGTACAAAATTAAGAAAATTCAGAAAATTTGAGCATGTGAGTCACTTGTATTCTTTTATCTATATTTTTACTTTCACATATCCTTTTGCTCTGAAATTTTTACACAATAATTCTAACATCTTTAGGGACTCTCACATTAAATTTCATAAATTTTGGAGTTCATTTGCTTATTTAAATAAATCAATTACAGAACTGAAATTTCTAGTTTTCATAGACTGAGTCCTCTCATTTATTTACTTAGTATTTCTAATTTGCCTCATCATTTAGACTTTCCCTTTTAACACAACCTTCTTAACATCTTAAGATATATTTTTGAAAAAATTTTATAATTTTTAAAATTCATTTACACTATCAAATAATTTAAACACTGTGGTGAAATTTGTTCAGAGTATCACACTGAGTAATCCATATTTACTTAATTATAATTATTTTTCCTTTAATCTCCTAGACTTTTTCTTTTACCACAACCTTTCTAACATCATAGATTAGCTCTCTGTAAAATTTTATAATTTTTTAATCTTTTTTACATATTTAATTAAATAAAATATAGTGGCTAAATTTAAGCAGTTTTACTGAGATAGTTTGAAAACTATAGTCTCTAGCTTCTACATGTTCAATTCCCTTTTATCCTAACCAATTTATGACATTTTAAATAATTAATTAACATATTCTAAAGATAATTTTAAGCTTTTACTCATCAGATTAAATGTCTAAACTTTATAGAATAAAAATCAAAAAGGCAAAATTTAATATTCCTTACCTCTTTTATTTCCTCTTGTTTTCTCCTCCTTCTTATCACTTGTTAGTTTATCTCTTTCTTTAGAATACTTATAGACACTTATGATGAATTGTTAAATAAACTATGGAAGGTTGGAAATCAATAGAAATGAAAAGGGAAAGAAGGCTATGGTTATAATTTTTGTTGGAGGTGGAGAAATGAATTTCATCTCCTAATACACTTGTTTTCTTTTTGCAAAGGGGTGACTTACCTCTTGCCCTTCTTCCCCTTTTATAGTGTAAAATTTTGATTTGCAGGTGAGTCCCTTAAGTAGTAGATAATTCCTTTGATTTGTAGATGTATGCTTTGAGTGGTAGATAAATCCTTTAAGTAGTAGATGAGTTCTTTGATTTTTAGGTAAGTGCTTTTGATTAGTAGTTAAGTACTTTGATTAGTAAATGTATTTATTGAGTAGTAGATGAATCCTTTGATTTGCAGGAGAGTCATTTGATTTATAGGTAACTAATTTGATTGATTGATAAAAAAGATTATTTATCACTTATTTATTTAATTTGTACAATATTTAGATTATAAAATTTTTATTATATTTAAGGTGTTACAGCTGAGGCCATGGGAGAACTTATAGGCAGCTTAGGCCATGGGAGAACTTATGGGCCGCGTAGGTCATGGGAGGACTTGTGGGCCTCGTAGGCCATGGGAGGACTTGTGAGCCGCTTAACCCATAGGAGAATTTAGGGGCCGCTTAGGCCATGGGAGAACTTAGGGGCCGCGTAGACCATAGGAGAACTTCTGGGCCGCTTAAGCCATGGGAGAACTTATGGGACCCGTAGGCCATGGGAGAACTTCTAGGTCACTTAGGTCATGAGAGAACTCGTAGGCCACATAGGCCATGGGAGAACTTGTAGGCCGTGTAAGCCTTGGGAGAACTTCTAAGCTGCGTAGGCTATGGGAGAACTTTTGGGCCGCATACCGCATAGGCCATGGGAGAACTTCTAGACCGCTTAGGTCATGGGAGAACTTATAGGCCGCGTAGGCTATAGGAGAGCTCATGGGCCGCTTAGGCCTTTGGCGAACTGTCCACTGGATGGAGATAATTGAGCCGCTTAAGCCTCTATTTATTTTCCTCCATTTGGTTGTGCTACCTGCGCTTTATCATGATAAAGAAAATAAAAGTAAGGTCTTAGCACTTGACTATTAAATAATGTAGTTATATAATTTAGATAAATAAATATTTTATCAATAATATTATTATCTCATCTTAATAGAAATTAGATAATAGAAAAAATAAATTTGTAATTAGAGAATAATCAATAGTTTAAGACGCATGCGAATATAATATGACTTATAAGTCAGAAATATGTAAATATATAATTAAAATATTAATTAGAGAAAACTTATCCTTTTTCTTTTGAAGGCATTTCTTTATTTATGGCAAGCTATGGTATTTTTGCTTTTATTAAAAAATTGAAACATACTTATATACCCTATTTTCGAGATATGGTTCCCTGAGTCACAATGGTCTAACAAGAAAAGCAGCAATCTTGAGCCTCTGTAGCCATTGTTAGAGTAGCATATACGAATGTAACAATGTAAATATAAATATTGGAAAAAACTCAAAGAAAGAACAAATTATAAACATTTGGGATTTGGTAGATACTAAATTCAAGTTATCACATCTATAAATAGTGGACAAAACAGTAACTCCACCGCCACCTTTTTCTTTTTTTTTTTTTTTTTTTTTTTTTGTGTCAAACGATGCCTCATTAATAAACAGAACTATTATTTTGTAATCTGAGTACCTTTTCAATAGTTAGAATTTATTTGAAGCGATTTTAGATAATCCGAAAAACAAAAATAGTTCATATAAGTACTATACACTGATGGTCTCAGTTCAAATTGGACATTGAAATATAATGTTATTAAAAATATTGAAAGGAGAGGAAGAATGGCTTTACGAGTTCTTTTTTCTTTGAATATTCTACTAATATTTCGTTAAACCCTAGACTAGACAAAAGGCACCATCCTCAATGTCACCGCTGCTCCAATAATTGCATAGATTAGATAATATTGTGTCTATGCAAGCTGACATTGTTACAAAAATAATTTTTGAAAGCAAATCAAAAATTATTTTAAAATATATATGTTATGTGCATTATATGTTTGATGTAAAATTTGATGCTGATCTTTAAATTCGAAGGTGTGTTTCACGCTCACCGCACTATTTATTGAACTCTCAGAAATTTGAGATGATAATTGTAATTAACTCGATTTTAGGGTATTTTTAGCGTATATATATAATAGAGTCCGAATAGTCTGTATCAAGTAAGGATTCTGAATTCTAATTAACTTTCTATTTAGAGTTATTTTAAGAGTCTATTTATTTAATTAGAATAATTTATTATTATATATTAACAATATAGTTATAGTTTTTTTCAATTGCATAAATACTATTTCAATTGCATAAATACTATTTTCTTTAAAATTAAATATATTTAAGATATCAAAAAATTAAAAATGTCATTTTTAATCATGAGGCTATCTATTTATTGCAAGAGAGATATAGATCTCTTACTAAATTAAAGTGACAATGATTATAAATTAATTCAATAATGAAAAAGAATATAAAAAATAATAAATTTTTATTAAGAATAAAACTCTTTTAATAACTCAATATACAATAAAAAATAAATTATATTTAAAAAATTATCAATTTAAATTTCAAAAATAACTCTGAAAAATGCTATAATTTTAGTTAAATTTGATTTTAATGGACAAGAAAAAAGCCAAGTCAATAAATGAATACAAAGTAGATCATGATAGGGTTCAATATTGATTAGTTAATGAGTTTATTCAAATGTTTTATTTTTTTATTATCCTAAGTTATAAATTTAAAATAAATAAATAAATTAATTAATTAATTAATTAATAATAAAAAAATTGCATAAAAGAAAAGTTATATCATCTCATATAAACTCATAATTTTTCCTACAATCATAAAAAAAAAGCATATTTTTTATTATATATATCAATTTATTGAAAAATAATATTTAAAATTTATATTCAATCAAATAATAAAATGCAATCTTTCTTTTTTTCTTCATTTTAACCACATGTATCCCAACTCATTGGACTAGAACTAAATTTTGCTCGCACTAGATCGTCTCAAGAAATGATAAAATGCTCTTGGCAAATATTTGTTCCATCCATGAGGATCGAACCATTAACCTCACCTATTATCTAGGGAGAAAGTATCAAGGCACTCATTCAAATACTCATTGGTATAAAATTTAATTTTTAAATTTACTACAACTAAACCTATTTTAGGATATTCTAAATTTTATTAAAAGCGATATCAAAAATCTCATTATTTCTCTATTTCTACATTTATATATAATATAAAAAAATTAGGCTTTTCCAGAGACAAGCCCAACCGGCCCGGTCTTCATTGAAATGCAGATTCAAACCAAACCCTTGGCCGAATTATAATCTGGGTTGACTAGGCCTCTAGGCCAGTGTGAACATTTATTATTACAGAACTGAAAATGATATCTTTTTTGTCCCAAATTATAAATTAGTTTTAAATTTTCACACAGAGGTTTTAAAAAATAATTAATTCTATTAAATTATACTAATAAAATCAAGAATAGTTTAATCAAATTATATTTTATTTAAAAAAATAATGGTAACTTGTGAATATAATCGGTGCACCTAATATAAATAAGAGTAATATTGAAAAAATATTATTTATTATTTTTTAAAATAATAAAAAAAATTATATTTTGAAATAAAGTAACTGCCCCAATACATCGTGGAATTAGCGATGATAATGGTTTACATAATTATTAGATAAATTGGGGAGAGAGAGTGAAACTGGGGTAAGTAAAAATTTTGTACTTATCTTTTTCAGAGAGTAGGAAAATTAAAAAAATATGAGGAAAATGTTATTATTTTATTTATAAAAGCAAAATAATATACATATATATATATATATATATATATATATATAACACTTGAATTATTATTATAAATAATATTTAAACTTGCGAGTTCTGACTCAATTCATAATATAAGTTGAACACGTGATAAAGAGATTTCGAGTTTGATCCCCCATTAAACACATATACAAGAATGAACGAAGAATCTTAACTGTGACTTAATCCAAGTTCTATTAATCGTCTCCTGATAATAGAATCCAGATATCGATAGTTTACATAAAAAAATCATTATTTAAAAAGATAAAATAAATTTAGAATTTTTTATTGATAAATGTGAAAAACAAATATTTTTCATTTTATAATTTTTTTTTTTTTTGTTAGTGATATGTACAAATTTTTCAGAAATTTGGTGAAATCCAATGTTAGAATTGATATTGAATTTAAAATAATAATAATAATAATAAAAGCTGATTTACCTCTTGGCTTTTATGGTCTATTTGGATGAGATAAGGGAAAGGTAAATAGCAGAAGGATAAAAAGGTAAAAAAAGATAAGAAGGAATACAATTAAAAAAAAATTCATATTTAGGAGTGAATGAATCAATATATCTATGTATCTATATGTAAATGAATAAAAAATTAATTTTAAAAAGCCGAATTAGCACTATATTGTCTCTCTCAGTATATCTTTTTTTCTTTTGCTTTAAAAAATTTTATATTTTTTTATCTTTTTATCTTTTAATTCGATGTACATATTAAATTATTTTATCTATATATATATATATATATATATATATATACGCTTTTAATTTTTTTAATACTTTATTATCTATAAAATACATGTCATATCTTCTATGAAGTAATCTGAAATGCATGCGTTTTTATTATGAAAACTTTATCTTAAATGCATTAAATTTCATTTATTCAATTTTGTTGAGTTTTTCTATTTTGGACGAAGCCAGACAGAGACTAATGTCATATTTTTGTGTTGACAATTTGAGGTTAAGGAATGAAAGTAAAAGTTCAACTTTAAATAAAGAGTGAATTTTTTTTTTTTTTTTTTGTTGGTACAACCAAATTAATGTCATTGGTACGGTAATTCATTATATTTTCAAGAATAAAACAAACATGAGATATTCTAAAACTGAAAAAAAAAAAAAACCATATGATTCTGAGAACGGAAAGGACCTATACATAATTAAATTCTCATCTCGCTTGCATACTTGTTCAGCAAGCTATTATTATTACCTTTTACAAGGAGGAAATCGTTTTGCCTACAGTAGGTTCTAACTTCACACACGTAAATAACGTGATTGCTATTTAAAAAATATTTACTGAAAATAATTTTAACAATTAACTCTTTGAAATGGTAATAAATAGTTTACACAGGTTATATATTCCTTGTGATTGAGAAAGGTGCAATTGGTTTAGTTTAAATCGTATCAAATCCAGATTTAGAATAGCAAATCAAATTAAATCAAAGTTATTGTAAGAATTGAATTGAATCAAATCAAATCAATTTTATATACTCTTTTTACTTGTAAATAATTATTTTAATATTATTTTTATATATAACATTCTAGAATAGAAAACAATCCTTTATCTTAATAAATTATATGATATATAATAATTATAAAATCCTTAATAAAAGGTGTATTTCAACAATGATCACTACTAGAATGTTATCAACTATCAATTAATACGAACGATTAAAGTAGAGAGAGGTGGAATATTATTACCTTGCATTTCATTATTATTGCTCACAAACAAAATTCGAAACTCATACCTATAACGTAGAATACGCACAAACATGACTCAACAAAGGCGTGGTAAGGTACCTGATTGAGGTAAGCAACGGTTTCTAGTCTAATTGGCAGCACAGCAAAATGATTCAGAATGCTAAGATTAGGTATTTGACGAAAGATGGGGCAAAATGAGAGCACTAATTGACGAAACGACAAGAACCAAACCAATGAGCGACAAACCCACCCAAAGAGCCAAAATAATAAAAAAAATAAAAATAAGAAACACAAAAGTGAATGCACGCGCTCATATTCACTTAGCCCCAATACCCTAATTTAGTCCAACGAGCAATAATGGGCAGTTAGTATAGATTTCAAATTACACTCCAACTTGCCATATTTTGAGACTATTGTTGTACATATTTTGATATTTTGTTTGTTCAATTTAGTTGTTTTTGACGATTTTTAGGTTTTATTATGGCAATTTTATTTATAATATTTTATTATTTTGACGGTTATGCAATAAAGAGTGTGAATCTTTTTTCTAATAGAAAAAAAAAATTTTAAATAATCAGATCGAACATGTAGAGAAAATCATAGCGTCAACTAGTTGTCATTAATAACTGTTAACTAGAGTGAATACTCACCTATAATACATGTATTATGCTCTGTGGACTTTATCTAATACTTTAAATCAAAATTATATATTTTTTATTCTCTGTATAAATGATTACTATTTTTAGACTTATTGTATAAACATATAAAATTTGTATTTCATAAATGTATATGTTTTCTCTTAATAAAATTTATAATTTGATTTCTTTTAAAAAAGATTATAATCCAATTTCATAAAAAATAATTAAAAAATTAATTTATCCAATTTATACTCCATGACCATGTCCTAATGGTACCTATTTTCTTCTGTTGTTACTCACTCAAATGATCCCACAATCTCTGCTTAATCAAAAACCCATGGTCCTTTTTTTTTCTTGTTGAGAACTCTTTCACTAGCTACTACTTAGTAGTGGGGTTTGAGTCGAGTGTGATGTTCCAAGAAAATTCTCCTAAATTTCATCACAGAATCCCCTTTTAACTTTTTCATTAAATAATGGTTTCTCTTTTTCTATTCCCATGTTGTGTTTGCTTCTTGGTGAAGAAAATGACCCTCCACCATCTGGGCACTGTACATACTGAATTAACTCACAGCCACTGTTAGTCTATCAATGGATTAACAGCGAAGAAAATGACCCTCCACCGTCTGGGCACTGTACATACTGAATTAACTCACAGCCACTGTTAGTCTATTAATGGATTAACAGCTTTTTAAAAATTCATACAGTAATTTTCTTTCACTCAAAAAAAAAAACAAGACGGCATGTTGCTTTCTTCTGCACATATGTTTCTTCTTTTGTTTTTTTT
Organism: Jatropha podagrica; assembly: GCA_947857235.1. NCBI lineage: Eukaryota > Viridiplantae > Streptophyta > Magnoliopsida > Malpighiales > Euphorbiaceae > Jatropha > Jatropha podagrica. The sequence continues at coordinate 85,692 of CANUEP010041861.1, read as the reverse complement.
AATATTTTCTTTAGGAATTGTAAGAAATATATATATAATTATTAATTACTGAAGCTGACACCTTCTAGACACAAACACAGAAAATGTGCACATCTAATGAATGGTTCTAGTTGCTCTATCTCCATTGCAGGGAGATTGAATTAACGGTCCTCGATCATTGTCAATTTTTTTTTTTTTTTAATTTTAGAAACTTTACCTTATTATCTAATAGTTAATAAGGTATTTAATATCTAATTTTAAATAAAATAAAATATTAGTTTTATTTTTATAAAAAAGAATTTGACATATCTTAAATTGAAAAGACGTAAAACCATATGGTACATTTTTTATAGTTTCTCATTTATTTTAATTCATTAAAAACATTTAGAAGCATTGACCAAGGAGCCTCTGAAATTGCTGTAACTGTATCTTAATTATTGCATGTGATAGTGAATATTTGATATTCACGTGCCTATATTATCTAATCCCATCTACAAATATAATTAATTAAAAGCGGTAATTAGAAGGGAAAAAGTTAATGTAACGGCTAGCTGGTGTTTGTATGCATTCATTCTTGACAAAGTAATTCAATTTCTTTCTCAAATAAAAAAAAAAAAAAGAAAGAAAAAAAATTCAATTCAAAAGGTTCTATCTAAAAATGATAAGTAACAATGATGAAGAAGATCCTTTCTTTGCCTAAATATTAAAAAACCTACAATTATATATTACTTTTCTCAACTTTTTCTAATAATGATTACAAAGAAAGGTTGCCACGCCACCTTCACCGTATCCTTGCAATCTCCACTCACATGCCAAATCTTCACTACTACACCCACAATTTTCTCCACCATCCACCGCAACTGACACAGCCGCCGCCACCTCCACCGACACCGCCACCGCCACATTTTTCAATTATTCCTGTTTGTCAATGCAACGTGTTGAACCTTTAAAATTATAATAATGTCCAATACAGTGTGACATTCAATTATTTAGTGTATGGACAAAATGAACCAGCTCATACACAACTCTGTTTCTTGAATCCAAATCTATCATTCTCCAAATCATACTCTATATAAAAACTCTGCTGTTGAAAATTCCCCAAGATTATCGCCGGACCACCGCCGCTACGACCGCCCTGAGTAGCCCCATTATCGCTCACAATTGTTAAACAGACAACACCCAGATCAACAAAAGCAAAATAATTAGACAAAGGCAGTTGCATTTTAGCACCACCTTTAAATTGAAAAATCAATTCCGGTACAAGAACCGAGTTCTCGCCCGAAATATTGAAACACGGCCTTAAACCGGTCTGTTTTTGAACGTCGGTTGCTACTGTATAATTACCCATTTGCTTTTCAAACTCTTTAGCTACTAAATCAAAAACCAGGCCTTCCATGAACGTAAAAGTTGAGCCGGAATCCACTATAGTCCCTCCATTACCGTCAGATCCCGGAACCAAGAAACCGTACGGAACTTTCACATGCCGGTCACCGACGATAATTTTCCTTAGCATTACATAGTAATATTCTTGGAATGCTGCGTTGGACCCGACCGGATTTTTTAAGAACGGTGTGTAACTAACGCCTTGAGTCTTGCCAGAAATCGGACCCATATCCAAAATAAGGTCACTACTCACCGAAGTGTCATCAAACTGGCGAGATATTAAACAATAAGAGAATTTTTTAAGACCCAACTGTAAAGGGAGAGATTCGGGGGCCCGACCAAACCCGGCAATTCCTTCAGGTTGACGGGTCGAGAGTAGAGAGCAACCGACTACAAAATCGGTAACCGTTTTATTAGGGAAATCAAGAGACTCTACAAGTAAACGACCAGCCGTAGAGCCTAAGCCGTACTGAACTACATAAGGAGGACAAGCTTGATCAGTACAGTTTTGATTATTCTGGTCGCAGTGAAGACATTGGGACTGAACATTGGATCCAAAAATCCATGCACATTTCGGATTCTTGCAACCCAGAAGTTTTGAAGAAGAAGAAAATTTAGGTATAAATTTGTCTAGTTTCGTTATATCAGTATTTGGAAAATTACAGGCTGCACAGAGATAACGAGAGGTACAAGGAAACCAAACAAGACTACTACCTGTGTCCATGACAAATTTAACTTTTTGCGGTGGTGTACCGAAACTCAAAGACATTGAATACCCGCCATAGCTGCGAGAGTATAGAGGGGTTTTGATGAGAGAAAATTTGGTTTTAGGCGATTTGAGATGGTGAGCTCTAGAGAGAGAAAGTGAAGCTAAATTGTTGAGGATTTTCGATGGATCTGAGGAAGATGGATGCTTTGTTGAAGAAGAAAGGGGAATTGTTATTGTGGTTGGTGATGTAAAAGGAAAAATGAAGAAGAGAAAGAGAAGAGAAAGAATTGCAGCCATGGATGGAAGTAGCTAACCAGTGGGTGTTTTTTTTGTAGTTTTGTATTTTCTGCTGTGTAGTCTTATAGAGGAAGGGACCAAAGTAACGGTAAGGTGGAGAATATGTTCCATTTGGGAGATATAATTGACTTTCTTCTTTTCTTCGTTGGTAAAGTAAATCACTGTAAATGCAGCTATACGCAAAAACTAACTGTTCATTTTCATATCAATTCGCGGGGAGAGCGTTAAGACTGAACATCCAAAAGGTCGTATGTTCGATCACTGCTCACCACATTAGTTATATTATTTGTAATAATATTTTTTTAAGTCTATCACAATTTTATTCTATTTTCTTAATCAAAATTTTTTATTTTATAACATTGAATTCTATTTGATAGTTTAAAACTTTAAAACTTTCTTAATTTTAATAAATAAATATTTATTTATTTGAACCAAGTTTAAAATACTTGAACATATATATTTTTTATTATATTTTAAAAATTAAAATAAATTTTAGAATGTTTATTTACAACTCCGTTCACTGTTGCATATACAATTTTTAAGAAATTCATTCATTCCTAATTCCATTTCAACTAAAATTTCAGTGTAGAATTTCGGTTTGGAGTTAAATAAATCAAATAAATTTTTACTTGGTAATTGATATTATTATTTCATTCCTAATCTCGAGATAAATTACTAAAGTCTCTAATATTAATTTGAGGTATTTCCATCCACAAATTATTCATTTTGCCTTTATACACATTATGATATTTGGCTATTTAATAATTCTAATTTAATATAATATTATTACATTTAATACAACATTATTATATAATTTATCATTTAACAGCAAAATGTCACTTTAGATATAAGGACTAAATAGTTTAACAAATTTAAATATCGAAGTCAATCTAATTATTTAGTCAAAATGCAAGAATTAAGTCGGAGATTAAAAAATAAAAGTTTACACTTTTTTTTTCCTTTTTTTTTTAGCAACGAGCCGATATCGTCAACTAAATAAATACTCTCTCTATCTAAAAATATAAATCATTTATAATTTTTGCATAAATATTATAAAAATAATTAATTTTTTAAAATTATAACAAAACGATCAAATTACCCTTATAACGATAATTATAGCATCTAATATAAATAGAGATAATATTTAAAATTTATTATTCATTGTTTTTAAAAATATTCATAATAATTTATATTTTGAGATAAAACAATTATCTAAAAATTATTTAAATTTTGCAAGGAAGGTATATAAATCGGGACAAACTCATTTACCAAGAAGCACAACTCTTAATTAACACATGAAATTAGCAGTTTATGGCCTCTTTTAGTTGAAATTTAATTATATTTGGTAATTCACATATTAATAAGGTTAAGACTTAACAATTGGGTTTCTTGACAAATGAGTTTGTCCCAATCTTATTTTATGACTGAAACATTAAAGTTGAATTTCAACTTTTCTTTTCCTATTTTGCAAGTCCTCCACCTAGATTTAGTGATTGTACTATTAACACCAATTTAATATTAATAATAATAATAATAATAATAATTGACAAAAAAAATTATTTATAGATGCAAAGGGTTTAGTAAGGGAAAAAATAGCTCCTTATGATCTAAGCTTAGAATCTATAAATATATTAAAAAACATAACAGTTTCAATTGTGAATATGTCAAGTGTACGCCTCTGATAAAATTAAGTGTTAACAAGATAATAGTTATTTAGAACAGTTGTAAGAAGATAAGACATAATTGTAAAAAAATAAATTACTTTATATTATATTTTTATCAAAATAATATCTATAAAAAATATTACCTCTAACATTAATATATTAATATAAATTCATTTCTTATTACAAAACAATTAATAAGTAATCTACACTTTTACAGATATAATTTTTTAAAAATAAAATATTCACACGCTTAAAATACGTTATACTAAATAAATAATAGGTTGCATGGACACAATACATACGATATAAAAGTGTATATGATATGATAATTTTTAAACAGCTAAAACATACACATGCTTAGGACATAATATATAGAATAAGTAATACATTAATATTTTAAATAAATAATTATTTATTTATAATAAATTATAAATATAAAATATAAAAAACTTAATTTCTTATTTCGACGAGAAAAAATAAATTAAAAAAATACATTTCATTTTTAATTAGTAATTAAAAAAAACTTTGATTGATTGACTTAGTATATGGAGTAGTCTCATATGTTAAGAATTATATTGCACTGACAAAAAACATGAGATATAATAACGTACGAGGTATAATAATGTTTAAAAAAGTATAACATCTACTTTCTTAGGACATAAAACACATAACAAGTAATACATTAATATTTCAAAAAAATAAATAATTATTTGTAATAAATTATAAATATAAAATAAAAAAAAATTAATTTCTTATTTCAAGGACATGAAATAAATTAAAAAAAAACAGTTCACTTTTTTTATTGATAATTAAAAAATATATTTTAATTGATTAGCTTGGTATATGGAGTAATCTCATATACCAGGAGGCAAGTTGCACGGATACGGGACACAATATACGAAAATATATATAATTTAATAATTTTTAAATTAAGTAGGATATTCATATACTTATGACACATTACATATAATAAGTAATATATTAATATTTCAAATAAATAAATAATTATTTATAATAAATTATAAACATAAAATGAAATTAAGATTAATATCTATAAAAATTATTATCATTAACACTAATACATTAATTTAAATTTTTTTTTATTACAAAACAATTAATCAGTAATCCACACGTTTATAGAAATTGTATTTTAAAAATAAGATACCAAACGTTTAGAACACACTATATTAAATAAAAAATGCATTAATATTTTAAGTAAATATACGCTGATTTATAATAAATCGTAAACATAAATAAAACAAAATTTAATTTCTTATTTGAATGACAAAAATAAATTTAAAAAACACCATTTTTAATTAGTAGTTAAAAAAAATATTAGTTGATTAGCTTGGTACATAGAGTAGTCTCATATGTTAAGAATTAGATTGCACAAATACAAGACACGAGATATAAAAATATACGAGATACGATAATTTTTATTAAAAAAATATGATATCTACATTCGTAGGATACCCAATATAGAACAAGTAATATATTAATATTTTAAATAAATAAATAATCATTTATAATAAATTATAAACATAAAATAAATAAAAAAAAACTTAATTTCTTATTTTAACGATATGAAAATAAATTTAAAGAAAAAAAATATTTTATTTTTTATTGGCAATTAAAAAACACCTTGATTAATTAGCTTAATATATGGAGCAGTATCGTATTTCAAGAGTTAGAATGTACGGATAAATAACACAATATACGAAAATATACATAATATGATAATTTTTAAACAATTAGGATATTCATATGCTTAGGATACATTACACATAGTAAGTAATAGATTAATATTTTAAATAAATAAATAATTATTTATTAACATAAAAACATCTTAATTTCTTATTTCAACAAGATAAAAATAAATTAAAAAAAACTTTATTTTTATTGGTAATTAAAAAAAATCTTGATTGATTGAATTGATACATGAAATAGTCTTATATACTAAAAACTAGGTTGCACGGACACGAAACATAAAATTCGAGAATGTATATAATATAATGATTTTTAAATAATTAAAATATCCACATGTTTAATACACAATATACAGAATGAGTAATACATTAATATTTTAAATAAATAAATAATCATTTGTAATAAATTATAAATATAAAATAAAAAAATTTAACTTCTTATTTTAATAAGATAAAAATAAATTTAAAAAAATATTTCATTTTAATTAGTACTTAGAAAGAGAACTTGATTGATTAGCTTGGTGTGTAAAATAGTCTCATATGTCAGGAGTTAGGTTGCACGAACACAATACATGAGATACGCAAACGTACGAGATACAAAAATTTTTTAAAAAAATACGATATCTACACTTTTAGGACACACAACACAAAATAAATAATACATTAATATTTTAAATAAATAAATATTTTTTTATAAATTATAAACATAAAATAAAAAAATAATTTTTTATTTCAAAGACATGAAAATAAATTTTTTAAAAAATACATAACTTTTTATTGGTAATTAAAAAAATATCTTGATTGATTAGCTTAGTATATGAAGTAATATTATATATCAGAAGCCAAGTTGCACGGACACAGAAAACAAGATATGAAAATATACATGATTTAATAATTTTTAAACAAGTAGGACATCCATATAATTATGACACATTATACATAATAAGTAATACATTAATATTTTAAATAAATAACTAATTATTTATAATAAATTATAAAAATAAAAATATCTAAATTTATTTTAATATAATTAGTTAAATTCTAAAAATTATTATAATCATTGAAAAATAAGTCAACGGTGTATTTGTATTTTTTGATATAGGTGATATCATATATAACTTTTGCTATTATTAGTAAAACATTTCGCATGATATTTAAGAAAATATATATCAGTTAGAGATGATAATTTTACTTGATCAAGTGGGTCCTCAATAAAATTCGATATGATTTTGATAAATTTGAATAATGAATAAACGACTCAGGTACTCGCTACTCTTTATTCATTTAATTAATATTCTGAAAATTTAAAATAATTATTTTTATGACGAAAATTTATATATATATATAACCCTTTTTAACTATATTAATGCTATAACTATATTTAATATTTATATTATATTTTTTATTGAATTAAAATAATAATTTTATAACTTTTACTTTGCTTTTATTTTTTAAAATAAAAAAATATCTTTTTAACATAAACGGATATGAGTATTTAAATAAGTAATTATAACCAAATTTGGAACGAGTTTGATTATTAAAAGGGAATTTCTATAACGGTTTGGATACTTCAATTTTTAATCGTATATTTAAACGAATTCGGATATTTATAATACATTTAACAATCATTTTGTTATAAAATTTTATTATTTTTAAATAATATTATGCAATATTATTTCATTTTTTAAAACTGCTCCGCGCATCATGCGGATGCTAACACTAATTATATTAATAACATGAAAGAACAAAGACTTTTGGTAGGCAGTAGTATAGCACAGTAAAAGTAAATGAAAAATGCTCTTAAATTTGAAAATTATACATGCAAATCAACAATTTTTTTATCGCAAATTATTTAAAAGGTGATTATAAATAAAATTAAAATTGATTAATTAATATTAGAGTGCAAAAATCCTCTAAACTTTACTCATTGATGTAAGTGCTTCTTTATTTTCAATTTGAATCGTGAAATGAAATCAATTGTGAAGTTTTATTTTAAAATATAATTAGAGTTTTCAACAATATTTATGAATTATATCAATCAGGTAATGATCTGATTTGTCTCTTCATTTATGTAAAAAGTGAGAGATTTCGATTTTAAATATTCTGAAACACAATTATTTTCATTAATTTTATGAGTTGAAAAAAAGACTATCCATATTATATATTCTGCCGTATTATTTTGGCTCATCTATCTCTAATGTATTAAAAAACATTGCTTATGAGTTGTGATCGAAACATTTCTACTCACGAAAAAATTAAAGCATTTTTCTAATCCATACTAAACCCCACATAGCACCTAATTCCTTTAAAAGGCAACCGAAAAAAAGAAACGAGAAAAAAAAAAAAGGGAAAAAGCACCCAACAGATAATTTTTCTTAAAATATAAAAAGAAGAGAAGAAAAACCCAAATCCAGTTAGCCGTAGGCTGTAGCTATGCAAAATGCGTGGCATCGTTGTCGTTTAGGAAGAAAACTGGTGCAGTTTTATGGAAGTTCCATATCCGAAAGGTACCGAATTGACCTCGCAGCAAACCATTTTTAGCCGTTAAAAAAGCATTTTGGTGGCAATTGATTGGCCCATGGCCACGACCTGGCGCATAATGATACGACAGGAAACCAACTTTTGCTGCTTTCCAAAGGAATAAATGCAAATTCTTAATCAACTTGTGTTGGCAAAAGAGATTAAACTGGTAATAAAATTTATTTACCAAAGTGATTGGTGCCAATAGTTAAATATTCTACTTTGTGTTAAAATTTTAGTCGGAAAAACATTTGCCAATTAATGTGTGTAAAGCCAACCAAGTATGCGTTTGAATGTATGCTTTTGCGCGACCTCTATTCCATTTTTATCGTGGTAAAAAAAAAAAAAAAAAAAAAAAAGCCAATTGAAATCTTGAAACTTGTTGATTCAAAACTCAAATCAAATCAGATTTTGTATCCACTTTAGCAAAATTTGGAATGAAGAGAGATCGGATGGTGGCAATATATATGTATTATGCATAATTCTAAAAATTAGACCGGACCGGCCAGTTCGACTGGAAACCGGACTGTGATTCAGTCCGGATTGCATTAAAATATCAAATGTTCAGAAAATCAGACTGAACTAGTAAAAATTGGATAAAAATTGGCTAAAAGCCGTTGAACTCAACTGTTAAAAAAACTGGTTCATAACTAGTTCTAGGTATTTTTCAGAAATTGTAGGCCTTTTTTTAAACTTGAGCTCCCTAAGAATTAGGCTCACTGATTTTTTAATTTTTAGATATTTTTATTTATAAACCCAAATCTTAATATATTAATTAAAGGAAAAATAATAATATATTTTATTGTAATTAACTTTTCAGTTTTAAATTTATTTAAATTTCATTTTTTAAATTATTTACTAATTTTTATTTTTTTTGTAAAACTCAATTTTGAAATTTATTTTATTTGAGTTCAAAATTTTGTTTTAACCTATGTTTTCAATTTTATTTAATAAATATATTTTAAAATATTATATATAAAAATTCAGTTTAAACGTATTAAATCCGATCGAACGTTTCAGTTTGATGAATCTTTATTTTCACTGATTTACTAATCGGTTCGATTTTTAAAACACTGGTACTATATATCTGTCCTCAACTTATGTGCTCTATATGTATTTTTTTTTGTTTTATTCAAATAATTGTAATTATTTTTATTGTACTTTTAAGTTATATCCGTGACATCATAAACTAAAATATCAAAAGAAGAATAATTTTAAAGTGCCAATTATTTTATTTATGTGCTTGTAATTTTTTTAAGAAATATCTTAAATTAAAGAAACTTTTTCGTAATAAATTTATCTATTTTTCAAATTGATATTTCAAAATGTCAATTATTATAATTTGTAGTTATCATTTTATTTCATAAAATATCTTTATTTAATTTTTTTCTTAATAAATTTTATCTTATCTTTCATTGAATTTATTTTAAATAGTTGTTCTACTTTGGTAATATATTTTCTTTAAAAGAATTAATTATGAGTACGTATAACCAGTGTGAAAAAACGTGCAATGCATGTGAAGCTTGTTTTGTGACACTGTGAAACGTTGACAAAAATTACTATCTTTGAATGGAAATTACTTATCTAAATCGGGTCCATTGTCACTGATTATAGATTAAATCAATAAGAGATGTTTTTTTAAAAAGTATTCCGATTTATGTTTTTTCTTTTCTGTATAGTCAAAAATATCATTATTTCGATAAAAAACTTTATTCTCATTTATTTGGTTCATAAGTAGAGATTATGAATCTCATATGGATAAAATTTTTTCCGGAGTGTCTCGTGAAGCTTGTTTTGTACCGATTTAAAATAAGTTAAATAACGTTCAGTCCAGTGCATGTATGCCATGACTTACCAGCCTTGCTTGCCTACAATTCCCAACTCTCACTGAACCATCTTCCATGTGGATTTCCCATCAGTTTTACTTCCTTTCTATGATTATTTCTCTTTTGTTTTAGACATTGGAAAGTGATACGACAAAGAGGTGTGAAGATGAAAACAGCAAAATTTGTTCTCTTTCTTCCATGTCCCTCTCTATGAATGGGAAGCAACGCTCAACTTTTGTCTTTAGGCAGATATAAATGAGAAATAGAGGGACCAAGAATGCTTGGTTGAGTTCTCTCTTTCATCTTCAGAAAGGTACAAGTCTAAGAGCTTGCACCTTTTCATTTTTCTTGCTCAACTTAATCTCATAATTATGAGAGGATTGACCTTGATGAATCCATAAAGGCACTTCAATTGCAGTAAATGAATATTTTCTTGAATTCTTGGCAAACACTAATTGTGGAATTCTTTGAATTGTCAATGCATTTCGAAGCTAAGTATTAGAAAAGGCAGGAATTCTTAGCAAGCAGGTACCACTTTGTCTTGGACTCTTTTTACTGTGTATTCTAATGGGCTGGGGTTAGGTCAGTTGTTATTATTATAACTTGTAAGGGACTGTTTGAAGGACTTGGGCTCAGACCCACAATTTGTAAGTCCACACTCTACATTCAAAAGAAAAAACGTAAACAGAATTAATTGAGAAATGATCTATTTAATTGTGTTATTGCAGTGCTAAACCCTAAAAAGATGAAACTAAGAAAAATAAAAGTTTTTCAGAGAGAAGTTGGTCGAGAGTGGTAAGCAATTTTAATCCAATTTGATTCCAAAAAGTGTATTTTGCTGGGAAATGTAAAAACCTTTTACGCTCTACGACCTCAAGAAAATTGAACTTTTTGGTTTAAAAAAAACAAATATCTTTCTTCTTTTTTTTCATTTTATTCCCCCTACATTCCATTAGGATCCAAAATCCAACTTTGAAGAATCGAGAAAGTCAAATATTTAGTAATTTATAAAGACAATTTCAGAGAATAGCTTTTAGAGTTTCTTTTACTAATTTCTATAATTAACTATCTAGTGTAGTATTTTTAAATAATAAATTCCTTTTTATTTTCTTTAAAGAAATTTCATTTCCAAGAATATTGCCCTCAGGTATTAAAAAGTAAAAAAAATTTGTTAATGAGGATTAATTCTACTTAAATCTTTTAATCTAAGTTATATGATTTCGAAATCAACACTATTCATTGCTTGAACTAAAATAAAAAATCTCATTAATTTGTTTTTATTAATCAAATGTATGAACAAATAATTATTTATTATTATTATTATTAGAGTGTTTCATATGCTGCAAGGTTATTTCTATATGAGATTAATCTAATTTAAGTATTTATAGTTACCTCCTTTTTAAAAGTATTTTAATATTCTTTTCATGGATATAATCCATAATCCTAAAAGTTGAAATAGTTGAAAAATGTAAAAATTATTATCCCAAAAATTTTGTTAACTACACAACTAATCAATATTTTGAATATAAATATAAAAAATCCTTCGAACTATTGCTATTGATGTGAAAATGTGTGCGATGTTATAAAAAATTTACTAATTCAAGGGCATGATAGATTATTTACGAAGTTAATTTGAGGTACTACAAAATTAAAATTGTAAGGTTGAGGTGAATTTACGGATTTGACCCGCAATAGTTCTAGAACAAATGCATATGAGCATGTGATATACTCCGAGACCATATCTTTCAACAAAGGATTAGATGATGTAAGATCAATACATAAATGGATTTTTCAATATTGTGAGTATCTAATGTTAAGATTTGGCTGTCCATTTTGCCCAAACCCACGTTTTTCCTACACTTCAAAAAAACAAAAATTCACTTCCCATCTCAAAACAAACAAACGCATCCTTCGTTGGACAAGAATCAAATATTTAAAAGAAAATTTGTCTTTTAGAATCCTATCGTCTATGATTGTTGGATTGGAGTATAAATTTTAATCAAAGTTAAATAATAATAATTAAAAGATCTTTCAGAAAAAAAAAAAAAAAAAATCTTCTTCCTCTCATGAAAACCAAATCTTAATTTTTCTGAAGTAATTAGTCTGTTTTTTGCATGAAAATAAATTATAAGTTTAGTTAGTTCTTTGTATATTGTATTGGGAATTCTAATTTCACAAATTTAGTCTAATGATAAAAAAATAGTTGACCAGATTCCAAAAATGGATTACTTCCAAGATTTATTTGACTAAATTTATAATATGCTATAATAAATCTATGGTTATGTTTCATACATGAAATAAAATGTAGTAATAAACAATGTAATTAAATAGAAACGAGAAAATTTTATATTATTTGGTTGTACAATTACAAATATGTAATAAAATTTATATTATTTAATTATAAACTAATGTCAGAAATACAGAAGTGTTAAGTTCGAATCCTCTCAATCACAAAAGTTTTTATTAGAAATGAAAAAAAGTTTGAGTGCCAATGAAATTTAAGCTATTCGTATTAATATCCATTTAAAATTTTGCTACTCATATTTATTTACAATCCGTTTATATTTTTATTTATCAGTCCAAAATCCATGTAAAATGCCTACATGGATAGTACCACGAATTTTAACATTTTAAATTTGAAATTATTTAAAATATAATTTTTATTAATAGTGGATAGAATATCTGCGTACCCAATAACGGATGATGGGTATCGGATATCCAAAGACATATATCCATACTCTATCTATATTTATTATAGATATTAATTTTGCTATTCGTATTCATTTCAAATTCATTTATAATTATTCATATTATATTTAATCGAATCAAAGCGTACCATAGAGCTACTCAATTTGTGTAGGCCAGCCCATTAAGGCTCCCCATAGGTTAAAATATTTTTAAAATTTATATTAGAAAGCTTTTTTTTTTTTTTCTTGTGTTCTTTTACTTCTATTAGTTTTACTAAAATTAAAAAATATATATTTTCTATAAAGTCACGGTTTTAGTAAAAAATAATTTAGTTTTTATTGATTAATTTTTCCATTTTTCCTAAATGTGAAAAGAAAATATAGAAAATCTTCTTTAACAAATGGAACATAACATAATGAATATCTTGGAAAATAGTGAAGTAGTTGAAAGATGAAGCGACCTAACCGTCGAGAGATGTTGCAGTTGTAGGCGGCGATTAGTTCCAAAGATATTGAAGATCTCGATAGCATCCATCTATGCAGGATTTACCTTACCTGACAGACACAACTACGGGCCGACACGTCACTTCATTTTAATAATTCAGACACACCTTCTTCCATATGTCTCTCATCTAATCATCTTGTCACTTTCTCTGGTCACGTCGGTTATTTTGCCGGCGGCTGGTCGCACGTGTGTCCACTGGTAATCTTTTCTGTCGGGGTCCACACACTTCAGATTTTGCACATTACGATCGGACGGTTCAAAAGGAATTGGCTTTTGAGATTGAACACGTGGCCTTCGATAAGGAACTGCGTCTGTGTCGGCAAAGTGAATAGAAGCCGTAGTTGAATGGCAGTTTTCTTCTTTGGGAAATTTACGGCCTTTCTGGAAGAAAGAGGCCACTATTGTAGGCTTAGATGTCGCTTTGGGCCCCAGAAAAGCCCTTAACAAATTACTTTAATTAAATAATAAAATTGATTATTTAACATCATCTTCTTCTAATTTTATTTTTTAGATTTGCAAGTAATTCTTAAATTTTATTCTAATTGCAATTACAAAAGGATATCAGGAATAACTTAACAATACACAACTTATCATCCTTATATAAATTACGAATTTGTCCGAAAACTAATATGCATAAGATAAATTTAATTGGTTTCACACTTAAATTTTAAATATTAAAACAATAAATTAAATATCACAAAATAAAAAGTAATGATAAAGGCAAAAGCTACAATGTTTTGATTGGATTAAATTACTTCTTAAATATTGTAATAAAAAAATTAAGCAGCAATAACGACAACTAAATTTAATTTCTTCTTCTTCAAAAATAACTTTAATCTCAAACTAATTTGAGTAGACCTTTATAAATCAAATGTAAAATAAAATATAAATAGAAAAAAATATTTTATTCATTTCAATTTAATCGCAACAAATAAGCATTTTAAAGGCTTATTTAGAATTTTGAAGGTATATCTTTTTCAATTTTAAGTTATATCAAATGTTGCTATTTTATAAAAATATTTTCAAAAGAAAATTTAAAATAATTTGTTATATTAATAAATAAAACAAAGTAACATTTTTCCATTTATGTTTAAATTATTGCAACAAGTGTATTGAAAGAGAGAATGTGATTTAAAAATTTTACAGTTGAAAAATCCAATGCATGTATCTCTGGTTCAGCCCTCCGACTTGTAATATTTGGATGACATGGCACAAATTTCAACAAAAGAAACAAGGCACGTCTACCATTTGCCACTAATTATAAGCAAACAACAAAACACTGTCGTTTCATTCCAGCATTAAACCCGTAACCCAAAAAGTTGGATTTTAGACCTCGTATGTGATAGGTGTTTGAAATTTAAGATGTATGGATCTATTTTATATGGGTTTCCAATCACTTTTTCACTCTTTTTTTTTTTTTTTAATTTCTGTAAATGCTTTTCTTATTTTGTGTTCTATCTCCTTTTTTCGACTGGTTTAATATCTATAGTTTGGGTTTTTTTTTTTTCGACTTATAGAACTTTTTAGTTGTTTTTTAAAGGTTAAACTAATAATTATTTTTATAATTCACTTGCCTTGGAAGGGTTTGAAATACACCCACTTCATTTTCAATGTGAAAGGTGTGTAATGTTTGCAAATTTTACGACTTAAGAAATACAATAGGTAATTCGTAAAGTTTAAAAAATAATTTTTTTTAAAAGTTTAATGTCAAATTTATATAATTAGCCCTTGTATGATACAATCAAATTTTCGATGCTAAGAACCCGCCAAGGATATGATTGTTGGTGGGCATCAAAACAATCGAGTCTCAATTTTTAATTTTGTGTTTAAATCATTTTGCATAGGAAGTTTTATGTTCAATTATTATAAATTATTGATTAAATTAATTATATTATTTTTAATTTATTTTATTTTTTAAAAAAATAATTAAATTGAAATAAATATTGATTATATATAAAATGTAAATACAGAAAAAAGAATTTATTACTCATTAAAATTATAAATATGAAAAGTATTTTGAAATAAATTATTTTTTTTAAATATGATAAGTATTATGAAATTGAAATAATAATTTAAATTTAAATTAAGCAAACCCACGAAGGGGACAAAACAGTTTTTTCTAAATTTTAAATTTTAAATTTGAATTGTTTAAAGCGATTTTACAGTAAAAATTAAATAATGAGATCCTCTAATTAAAGTAAAAATAATCATTACTCACCTCTTTAAAAATAATGAAACGTGATCGAATTATTTTATTATCGGTAGCAATATCATAATTCCAAAATATTTTTATAAAATTGAAATGAGAAAACGTTAAATACAATATTTCAATGTGATCAATTAATTATGTAGCAAAATATTTTTATGTAAAAAGTAAATTGTTTCGCTGTAAATTATGATTTGATTTAATATTAGTATGTAAATTTAAAAGAAAAAAGTTATTAATACGATCATATATTATTTCAAAACCCTTCATCTTTTATGTCCAGTTTTGTTAATTGCTAGATTCTTTTATTTATTTTTTACCTTTTTCTGTTAAATTTTTTATAAAAAAATATGATTGTGTTCTTTAAACCTTATAAAAGAAAATTGCTATATTTATTAACTTTTTCCTCCCTTTTTTAAATTGCTAATTATAACACAGATTTCCACCACTGCACCAAAACACCGTTAACATCGACAAATCTAGAAATAATATATAAAAATTTGAAAATTTAATAAAAAAAATCAAGAAATTAAATTTAAAAATTTGAAACTTGAATGTAGAAAATAAAGATGAAAAATCTACAAATTCAATAAAAAAAAATTAGAAATTAAACATAGAGTCTATAATTAAATATGAAAAATTGGAAATTCAACCAAAAAAATCTAGAAATTAAATATGGCGACAGTCAGTGAAAGGAAAAAATATACGTGAATTGTAGCAAATAATACAGTGATTTTATCCATAAAAGTTATGATATTGCAATCGAATAATAATGCATAGAAAATTGAAAGAGAAACAAAAGAAAGAAAGAAAGAAAGAAAGAAAGACGTCAATCAATCAAAGAGGCACAAATCAAGGAAAAGGGTAATGATTACAATAGAAACACATGCCCACTTTCCAATGCATCAACGCCAATTCCTTTGCTTTGTGATCTACGTCCATAACAAAAATCTTCTTTTCCAGAAAAATTTTCTGAAAACAATAATAAAAAGTTTAATTTTTTAATAAATTTTGAATATATATGTTGTGGGTTTAAATTGTTTTTTTTTTTTAATTTTAGTATATCTAATATTTATGTAATACCACATTTATTGATTATATATAATCAATGTAATAATGAAAAATACTTAAATATCAACTTTCAATTAATTAAATCATCCATAACATATTCAATAGAGCCAAGACATCAGAAATAAAAAATGAATGGTTAAGCTCCTAATCCACTGAATCAAACAAAAAAACGGAAGCTCAAATTAATGAATGAGCTATTTGATTCGCTAATTTTTTAATAAAAGACACAGGAATAATGAAAACTCATTTAAGAAAGCTTTATAATCATGAAAAATGGAACTCAATAATAAATTAAGATATTTCGTTCTTATTTTTTCACGAATACGTCTCAAACAAGAATTACAGTTGCAACTCTAATTAAAATTTTTCTACTTATATATAAATGATGAAACTCCCTACTTAGAGGCGCAAAATATATATAATAGTTTTAATATTTTAAGATAAATATAGATAATTTTTATTTTAAATAATTAAAATTTATGAAATTCTAATGAAATAAACCCTATTAATTAAAAATAATTTAAACCGTAAAAAATTGAGGATTTTTTCATTATATATACAATTGATTTTGAAATTGTTTTAACTGTGCGATAAAATTTAACTTCCTTTTAAAAATTATGAAAAATCAATTGAAAACTACAACCTTCATTTTTTGGCCAATGATTTGTTTTAATGGTATAAATACTTACCTAAACTAATAATAATAGCATATTCTTTTTATAGAATTTAAAGATATAATCCTTGTGAAATACGAATATTTTTTTTCTTAATAGGTATGCTTATGAAAAATTAAATTTATATTTTTATTATTACGGAAATTAAAATTAATTATTTGTCACCCCACCGGAAAAAATTACGCATTGCTAGGCAGACAAAACCAACTGTCGGAATGCGAATTAAACAATTCTATTGGATGAATACTCGTTGTCCAAACATGCTATTTTCCAATACTTAAAGGAGATTTAATTTATTCAAAAATCAAATTAAAATCATTATTAATGCAAAATGATTAAAAATTCTTAAAATGCCATTATTAATGCAAAATGATTAAAAATTCTTAAAATGCCTTATTAAACTTTCAATTTCTAGGCCTAACGAAAAACTGAGGGTTTACACGTGAGCTGCATGTTTTAGAATAAGACAAAAGAACTGAATAAAATATTCAAAAATATAACATTTATATGGAAGTGAATACGTGGACTTGATCGTGAATTTATGATACGGATGGAAAGTCCGGAAATTATTTATTCTTACTATAATATTATTAAATATTTTAAAAAATATATGTAATCTGGTTAATTTTTTCATTTATATAAAAAATTTAAATTTGAATCATTTCGACTATAGTTGTATAATTTGCATTTTTTATTTCAGCTTATAAAAATGTCTAATGTATTAAAAAAATGTTTCTGGATTTACACAATTTAATTTAGGGTTCAATAAGAGCATTTTAAGTATATTATTATTATTATTATTTCATAATTTGCTTTCAATTTTTAAACTCGAAATTTTAATTATAAATTAAATGGTGAGTAGATTGTGATTTAACCTGAATTTAATTTAAATAGTAAATTTAATTTATTTTAATTATATATACTCCTATATGAAACTAAACATATCACAAATTAGGATTTATTATGTAAAATTAATTATTTTGATAACTGTTAGTTGTTTTAGTGGCGTTTAATTGTTAAGCTGTTTGAGTAGCATTTCATGAAATGCTAAAATCTAAACGTTACATGAGTTAACTTTTTAAAAAAAACTATAATAACATTTAAGAGTTAATCCAAACGTTATGTTATTAAATAACTTTTTAAGCAGGTTTCAGCATTTTGACTAGTTAAAATTTTTAAAGCTATTGTCAAATACAACCTTAATATTAATTACTTTTATTTGTTGCAATTTTACTGTTGGAGATACGAATGATATACGAAACTAAAAAAAAAAAAATCCAATTAGGAAGTTTTTCTTTTCTAATTTAAACTTGACATACAATCTCTTCAAAAATTAATGTTTCTCTAATTATTACTCCAATTTTATAATTAATAACCGAAAAACTCAAACTTTTCCAGAATTAGTAATTAAATATTTTTGTTAATCACATTAAAAATTATTTTTTATTTTTTAATTGAATTAGTAATTCAAAATTAGAATAAAAATATATTTAACTATATTCTCTGTTGTAGCATTATTTCAAAATTTTACCGAAGCCACGGATTTGTTTTGAATAAGAATAAAATAATAAACAGAGTGTTGAATTTGGATGGCTGGGAATATGGAACGACCGGGGAGAACTATACACTGTTTCGCATGCATCCAAGTAAACTGCAACTCAGAGATTTTATTTTCCCTCTAAACAAGTTGACCCGTGTTCACGTGGATGGTTCAACTCAACCAATGGAAAAACTATTGATCCCATCCCGTGATTTATGATTTCAAGGACTCTGCCACGTGGGAGACACTCATCGTTTGTTTAGTAATACTGCGAAGCACAATATAAAAGCTCCATTTCTGTAATTTTATTATTGCCAGTGGGATTTTATCAATTTTTTATAAGAATAAAAACTACCATCCAATCATTCATTTATATCAACCTTTTGTCTCTCTATACAAACTAAATAAATACAAATAAAACTAATTTTTTAATTATAAAATAAAAATATAAATAAAAAAAGCGTATTGCTTGTGCAAGGCGTTATTGCTAGTTTGAGGGATTTTTCTATATTTAAAGAAATACTCGCTTCGTTCTCATTCCCAACCCTCTCCTATCCTATTTGTTCTTGGAGTCCCATCATTTCAATACAGAAACACAAAGAAAGCAACAGAGAGAGAAAAAGAAATATGGAAGAGGCCAAGTCAAGGTTTAAGAGAATTTGTGTCTTTTGCGGTAGCAGCTCAGGCAAGAAAGCTAGCTACCAAGATGCTGCTGTTGAGTTGGGCAAGGAACTGGTAATAATATGTATATACATATACATATATAGTCTACCTTTTATATATATATATATATATATATATATATATAATTCATTTTCAAAAGAACAAACGAAAAATCCTGATTTAAACCCATTTGTGTTTTCTCATTTTTCTTTCTGTTTCTGGGTTTTAAAAACCGATACCCAATTATTATTATTTTTTTTTTCAATTTTTGATCCATTATTAATGCAGATTTTTCAGTTCCCATTTTTATGTTTTGGGGATTTTTTTAAGATTTATGTGAGGTTTCGTCAAATGGGTAGTGCAATGAAATTCTGTTTTCATTTTTCTTCTCTAATTTTCTGTCATTGATCATAAAGTGTTTGTTGTTTTGTCAAATTAGTTATTTTTAATTATTTGATTTCAATTCTGAAGTGATTTGTAAGTTGCAAGAAACAAGGTCTCAACGTGGGCTTATGATTGTTTTTGGGTTAATTATGCTAGTAAGGGGGAGAGAGAAGAAGGTTTTAGGGTTTATGTTTGGCATGAAAGGATGCTAGCTGTAACCTGCCTGTCAGTTGAGCAGACTTCTTGCATGATCCTTTTGTTTTTTTCTCCAATTTTAATTAAAACATATAATAAAACCCATTTTTTAAATTTCTATTAAAAAAGGGAAAAAAAATTTCTTGACAACAAGATTAAAAAATTGCTTGCTTGTTTCTGGGGAACCAAACGTGCTACCTTGGTATCATGACTTCTTAAAACCATGTTCTTGCACTTATAAAGGACCAAAGCTCCATAATTTTTGTTTATGGAAGTTTGCTTATTTCAGTCAGTATAAGGGGACTTGCAGCTTATTATTACTGTCGTTGTCATGTAATTAATAACAGTAATTTTTGTTGTGTTGGTCTTGATGATTGGAATTTGTGACACTTGTTAATGGGGTTTGGTTTTCGATGAATTTTTAAGGTGGAGAGAAGGATTGATTTGGTCTATGGAGGTGGGAGCGTGGGATTGATGGGTCTTGTTTCTCAAGCAGTTCATGATGGTGGGCGCCATGTTCTAGGGTTAGTCTCTTTCTCTCTCTCTCTCTCTCACTCCCTGTTTTCTTTTTCTTATTTGGTCTTTATCTTGGAACGTCAAGTAATAATATTATTAAGAAAAGAAAGAAGAGAAAGGGGATGGTTTGTTTCAAAAGACAAGCATCATTTTTTCTCATGATGGTCACCTTCTCTCAAGGGAGTTTGAAATGGGTTGTTTGTATTCGTTATTATTATTTTCTTTCTCACTTGTCTGAGCTAACGCAAGTTTCCCAATTTCTATGAAAATCGAGTTTTCTGTTTTCATTTCTCCAACCTGCTTAATGGCAAACATCATGGGACCTCGCAGCAATAAGTGAATTCTGCAGTTTTTCTTTTTAATTCCTTGATTTAAAAAGTTGATACTAATTAGCTCTAACTGATCAATAGTAATAAAATGAGATGTTTCTTAGATGGTAACATTTCGTGTTCTAATCCAATTGTTAACCCCCTTATATATAAGTGATAAATAGGCTTTGGAGTTACTTTCAAATCTTGAGATTGTGAGTTTCAATCCAAACTTAATTAACCAAAAGAAAAAGAACGTGACCCTTCTATGTTGATGATGAATTAGTGTTTATAGGGAGTCTGGACATGGTACCCTACCTTAATTATCATTTTTTCAGAAACATGGTCTGTGCTGCACAGTACAGTATACTTATCCATAAGTGTTTGATAGTTAATGTTGAGGAAGGTAGTCTTTTAGTAGTCTGGGTAAAGCAAAATCTGTTTTGGTCCTTGCAGTGTCAGTCCAATTCCGTGTCTTCCTGTTAAGAAAAAGGGAAGCTGAAAAGCTTTCGTAGAAAAGTATGTAACCTTTGAGGCAGTGATTAGAGACTAGAGTACTTTTCTTCTTTCTTTCTTACTTTCCAAATGAAAAAGAAAAGAAAAAGGTTGTGTTCATAAATAGTTTAAAAGGATCACCACTAGACACTTTATCTTAAAAAAGAATAAGGACCCTCTTACGCTTCGTCAAAATTTTTATATCAGTGCGTTCTTTTTCTATTTTCTCTTTCTTATTCCTTCAAGTAAATGGCCTTTACTTATAGTTTTTCATTCTTTTGCAGGGTTATTCCAAGGACACTAATGCCTAGAGAGGTGAGTTGCTACAGTAGTAGTAAAGTGGGAATCCTTTTGTGTCCTTTCAATATTATAGCGTGCGATAATTAATCTTTACTAGGGTGTAACTGCCTTGCCTACAGAAAGAAAGGTTACTTTTGCTTTGAGGACAGTAATAATGTAATAAGCCCATTGGATTCTTTGTTTACAGGATAAATTGTTAATAATTTTTGGGAATTTGTTTTTTAGAAAATTATTAAATTAAATTAGTGATTAGTTAGTAACATAAGATACTGTGGTTGCAGATAATCGGTCAGACTGTTGGAGAAGTGAGAGCTGTCTCTGATATGCATCAAAGAAAAGCTGAGATGGCACGTCAAGCTGATGCCTTCATTGCTCTTCCTGGTAAGGGTCTTGAATTTCTTTCATAAATTTCTCTTTGTCGGGTCTTTAGATTTGATGCATAAATCATGATTATCGGCAATTGACAAGTAATTATATAATATAATCATTGCATGTGACCTTCACTAATTACAGGGGGCTATGGCACTCTTGAAGAATTGCTTGAAGTCATTACATGGGCTCAGCTTGGCATTCATCGAAAACCTGTAAGGCATTGGTTCCTCTTGCTCCATTTTTCTATTTGTTGTGTTTAGGTTTTGAAGTGTTATTTACATGCCAGCTTCTTTTGACCAAAAATGAAAAATTTGTGACAAAAATTCTAGTCGTGTATTTCAACTAAGAGAGATACATGTTTGAACACATTATGTTTTTGGTTTTTGGTTTATTAAAATTTAATACCTTAGAAAAACCTTTCTGATAGAAGTATTAATATTGTTACAACAAAATAATTTTCTTCTAAAAATCATACGTTAATGATTGTACCAAAGGGACAATAATTGTCATTTTAGGGCTCCTAAAATCAGAACGAGAAACTCATAAGAAGTCAACAATCAATGCTTTAAGAGGTTGGTTTCCTAGTTTACAGGAGAAAGTATTTAAGATCTTAATTATCGGAATAAGAGAACTTGTATAAAATAAACTTAGAAGAAGTTGTAAATATAAAGAAAAGGACTATGGTAGAGAGAATCCTAAGGAACAACTGTGGCCAATATGTCTCCTACAACCCACTTATTATTATTATTTTTTAAAAAAAAAAAGAAAAGAAAGGGAAACTATCGGATTAAGGGAATCAAAGACAATAAATATATTGGTATGTATGGTTTGAACAACCAATTGAATTGTAATGGGCTCGCACAACTGAATTTTAAATGCTATTTCTCAAACCCTCTTACAGCAAAACATTTATAATAGACTCCAATTGTTGCATAGACATGATGTCATGTTATATGTTCTGAAAATAGAACAAATGTACAAAGTTCACATGTGAATTAAAATATTTGTAGGTGGTCTCTAAAGCTAAATGAAACATGTTTGATATGTTGTGTTTCTTGAGTACATATTTCTTTGTTAGTGTTTCATGTACTTCAATGAAAAATATTAGATGTTCCCATTTTTTTTTTCTCTTGGTCAATAAATTTCATCAATCAATCTTGTTAGATAATTAAGCTAGAAGCTTCAAAGAATCAAATCATGTGGTATTCACATGGAAAGATGACTTAAGATATGCTTTTCCAATCATAATCATGGTTCATGATTTGAATTAATTAATTTATTCAAATCATGTATCTCCTTTGGAATGGGAGAGAAAACTTCTAAAGTAGACATAAAAACAAAATGCAAACATCTCCGGTCAAAAGGAGGTTACTTTACTGGTTGTTTATCTGGAATTCTAGATGTTGTAGTTTAAGCAATGATTAACCTTTGTTTTAATTTTTTTTAACGACTTTTTTGCAGGTGGGTCTACTGAATGTCGATGGGTTCTACAACTCATTATTGTCTTTCATTGATAAGGCCGTTGATGAAGGCTTCATATCGCCAACTGCACGTCGTATTATTGTTTCGGCACCAACTGCCAAACTATTGGTCAGGCAACTTGAGGTAAACGATTTTTTCTTTTCAAAATATATGCAGATGCCTCTGTTCCCATGTAAATGAGCTCTTGATATTTCAGAAAGAAAAAAGAAAATTTAGTATTTGAATAAGAAATATTAACTTTTAGTGTTTTTTTTTTTTTTATATGCAACAGGAATACGAACCGGAATACGATGAAATAACATCGAAGCTTGTGTGGGAGGAAGTTGATAGACTAAATTATGTGCCTGGATCAGGAGTAGCTACATAGTAGCAAAGGATGGTGATTTTGAAAGGGTTTTTTTTATTTATTTATTTTACTTTTGGCTAGTCAGTATATACCTTTTTGTTTATATAATATATACATGTATACGGTATAGGATACCGTAGATGTCGGAGCACGGGAAGGTATTTTTTTTTTTTGTTTTTGTGGGGGGTGGGAACAGGGCTACTAAAATGTCTCAAATGTGTCTCATTCAGATGTATACAATGTTTGAGGGGAAAGGAAAGGAAAGGAAAAGAAAAGAAAAGGTGCTCTTAATTTACCCTTTTTGTGGAAACTGAGAAAGAAGGAAGGAATGGGTTAAATTAAATTCAAAGCCTTTTATGCTAATTTGTTTTGTTAATCCAAAAGCATTCAAATAGAGGACAGGGGAAACTTGTAAAGTCAAAATTGTCTATTCTTTTTTATTGGTCAAATGGGTGACTAAAATACATAAATATTCTTTATTATTATTATTATTATTATTATTATTATTTATTTAATTAAGTATATATCTTGGAAGATGAAGATCTTTCCTGGAAGCTGTCTTGGTTGTTCTTGTTGGACTTTGCCTAACTAAAATGGAAAAATTAAGCTTTTGTTTGCATTTTTTTTTAATTTCTGTTTATTACTTGGCTTGCATGTTTTGGTCAAATGACTTCAAAAAAAATAAACACTTAATATATTAATTAACCATTTCAGTTTGTTGATCAAAAATTAAAAATATATCTTGAACAAAGGTAGAAAAATAAATGGTAAATATTACACTCTTAACTTGACAAAAAAATTATTTTATCTTCTTTTACTCTTAATTTATTAAAATATTAATAAAAATATTTTATTTTGAGACATTAAAAAAAGAATAATAAATAAATAAATAAGTTGAGATGGAAGGAGAATTGTCTTTAAAAGAAAAAAAAAGGTCCAATGAGAGTATAATATAAAAGAAATGAAAAAGGGAAGTCAACTTTGAGATAAATTGATAAATAATAACTATAGCATATAGTAATCATGAATACGTGGTCGCCTGTTATTGGTTCAAACTGTTTCGCGCATAACACATGGAAACATACTTTGGATAAATTATTGCAACCTACAACAAACATAGTACGCATGCAATGTTCCATTTTTCTGGGAAGATTATATATAATTAGCCACCATTTTAATAATCACTTATTCCATTTGTTGGGTTAAATTTCACATCTTTTGGCTTTGAAATAAAATTAATGGACTAAATTACTATTTAATTGACACAAAATTGAATATAATTTTCTAAATAAAGTAAAGTTTAAAATAAAATAATTAATATTGTTTTGATTTTTGTCTGAAAGTGTCACCTAATTGAAAAAAAAAAGGAGAGTAAGAAATGTTAAATTTAGATGAATGAGGGAATATTAAGGTGAAGGTGGTGTTTACATGTGAGTCACATGCTTTGTTGTTAATAGCATTTAATAGTAATTGATTCACGTAATCCATTAAGATTGTTAGTTTGTCAAACAATTATCTGGTCAGAAAATTCAATGCTCTTGATTTTGTTTGATTAAACATAGATTTGGGATATAGTCTACTATATTAAACTCCTAAACCTCCAGGTTTATGGGGTGTAGATTATTTTGATAGTTACGGAATTCTTATTCGTAATTTGTAATGTTCGTTTGTTGGTGGGTCAATTTTTTTATTAGTTGCCGGAAGGAAACACTGACGTGTCTCTTTAAGAATCTCCCATCTCATCTTTGGTTACTGTAACTTAATTGAAAAATAAAAATGAGATTAAGGATCCGATGAATTCACTATCAATCTCTCAAAACAAAAACTCGTGTCAATTGATAGTATTAAAACAAAGATGGGGAAAATCCGTAATAATGACCGTTGGATCTTTTATAAATTAAAAGCATTCGTTGGATCAAAATAAAATTTTAGGATGCTACATAATTTTTCATAATAGAAAGCTCAATTAGTAAATTTATTCGTTTGGCCCAAGTTGGTACTTCTGTGTTAAACGCAGAATTCCTTTCTTGCCCTTTAATTTAACAAACCAAAAACAAGCACGTATAAATAAGAAACAAAGTGAAGCCATTTTGACAAAAAGAACCAAAGTCGAGTTCTCTGCAAAGCACTTATTCCGGAAACTGCTCATCAAAGCTCTTAACAAAACATTACATGAAAATGGTGGAAAACAAAAAATATACATCTACTATCTGAAATTGATTGGAAAATTTGGATTTATTGCTAATCCCTCTATATTGCTGCAAAGTACTCCTTGCTCAGCTTTGGGTCTGGCTTCATGGACTTCTCACCAGGCTTCCACCCTGCTGGGCAAACCTCATCTGGATTTTCTTGCACATATTGCAATGCCTGATGCAAACGCAAAAGCAACGAACAAGAACATATTAGATCATATAAACCAGGTCAAACTTTGTCATATAATATCTTTCAATTCTAGTTAATCTTTATCGCATGTTTTTTTATCACAATTACCTGGAGTGTTCTCAACGTCTCATCAACACTACGCCCAATAGCAAGATTGTTAATGGTGGAGTGTTGGATAACTCCTTCCTTGTCAATAATGAAAAGTCCTCTCAAAGCAATTCCCTGACATTAATACCAAATGTCACAAAAGAGAAGCATGAGAAAATATGAAAATATGGATCCAACACATTACGTAAAACAGAATTGTTGCTCGACCTAGCAATATTTCCAGAGAGGACTACATGCAAAGGCTACATAATTGGATAGTGCAAAACAAAAGTATCAAACAATAAGACTGCGAATGTGTTTTATGTGTGTGGACACACGGGCGTATGCACTTGCAAATTTATCAAATGAACTGAACGAGGAACAAATAGAAAAGGAAAAATAAACAAAAACCATTATGCTATTAAGAACAAGATTAAATAAATATGGATAAATGTTACACCTGATCAGGGATTAGCACACCATAAGATTTTGAAATTGACTTGGTGACATCAGATATCAAGGGATACTTCAAATCTCCAAGGCCACCTGACTTCCTGTCAGTTTGAATCCATGCAAGGTGGGAGAACTACACATAGAGTAGCATAAGAGAATCAGGATCAACAAACGAGTAACTTTAAATTTTAATCTAAAAGCATAATAAGCTGTAGAGCATTCTACAACATCTAGTTAAAATTGTAACTAAGAAATGCATAACCTTACTAAAGAAAGAAAAAAACCTATAATAACAGTATTCAGCAATGATGTATAAATAATACAACCTCAAGTGACTCTAGCTATAAAGGAGTAAGTTTAACAGACAAAATCTATGAAGTTAAGACCAAATTGGATTTGACATCTCTTTATTGTCACATCAACCAATAAATGGATAAGGTACTAAAGGCAAGGTTAAGTGGGCAGAAAAAATATGAAAAATTTATAAAAAAATTTTATTGGCAGCTAATGCCCATTTAAATTACACAAAAAAGCATAGATGTTTTACTTGGTTCAAAATAATATTCTAAATGAGATTGTCTGGGACCATTTAAAGACAGAGAAAAATAAATATACAAACAAATCCACAATCCACCTAGGGCCATTATCAAGGAGATTTTCTAAAGCCATAATCTCAATGAGTATACATGCCACAAGCAGCAGTGCATTAGATAAAATTAAAACTAAATATAAAATCACTATCATTGCAAGATAAAATAAAGGGAGTCTATGGTTTTTCTTCATGATAAGAAACTTACCACACTATCAACTGAAACACCCAATATTTCAGTGTTTAGCTTCTCAAATTCACCATGACGGTCACTGAAAGCAGTGATCTCTGCACACGAGAGGGTTTATAATGAGAGTATAATAATCAGAGCATTGAGCATCCACTGTAATCTTAAATTTGTGAAATTTTTCTTTTGTGTCAAACAGACCTGTGGGGCAAACAAATGTGAAGTCCAATGGATAGAAGAAGAGAATCACATATTTCTTCCCAATATATTCTGAAAGTTTAACCTGAAACACAAACAAATCAGTCAAAGTAGAATAAAAACATATTACACACAGAACACAGTAGCACCCATGAGTTATAAAAATACAATCTATCTTCTCATAACAATTATCACAATGTAGCTTAAACACAATATCATCTACAAGGTGGACTGCAAAGTAATCTTCCCTAACAAATTAACAATTGACAACCTATAATAAATTACTAAAAGACATAATCCAGTTATGGTCCCACCAAACTGGAGCCCTGCGGAAAGAATTGACATAGAGTCCTATCATTCAACATTTGTAGCAAGAACTAGCTGCTGTCTGCAGTCGCAAAGCTGCAACCCCCACCAAACAGTGGAAGAATGCCGTAAATGTAAACCCAAATTTCTCCACATTCAAGACATTTTTGTACAAATGAACATCTAATATAAATTCTCTGTATTATTTGTTTAACATTAGCTTGATAGTTGCAGAAACAATTCATAGCCAAACTAACACTTCACTTATTCGCCTCAATACACTTACCTTAATGAACTCCTGATCAAAAACAGCCTCCGCCTCAAAATCAGGTGCTGTATTTCCAACCAGCGGAGCTTCACCCTGCACAGAGAGATACAAAAACGAAAAAGAAACTACATTGCAGAGCTGTATTATGAAATATAATTATCACTATATGACACTCTAATCAACAATTTTTTTGAATTTAAAATCAATGAATCTAAAAAGAAATCCTCACACTAGCCTTTACAACGAAACTATTCCCCGAATGCGAGCCACGAGTCAACGATATGGATCGAGGGGCGCGGGACTGGAGCGGCCTGCGGTGGCCGAAGAAGGATTTGGGGAGAGTTAGGTTTTGAGAGGATTTAGAGATAGGAGAAGCCATAGATTTGGTAGTGGCGGCGATTGACGAGATGAGTCCGGTAGTTGAGGTAGCGGAGCAAGCCATTTCTTCAACTTCAAAGCTCTCTGTCTCAAATCTCTCTTCGCTGGTTGGTATTACACTGCCACAATTCAAAGTCTAAGGTGGAGAAATGGTGGGTGAAGATAATATCATCCCCCGGGGAGTTAGGTTTTTAATGGATTTGGGCTTTACAGTGGGCCCAGCTCATGAAAAATTAGGCTTTAGTATCAGATGGCATTCGCTCACCATCCTCAAATCGTAATCTTGAAGCCTTATCCTTACCTCCAACGAATCACAATTTTCTTTCATTTTTTTCTTTATGTATCGTTGAAATATATATAAATAAAAAAATATTAATAATATTTCTTCTCTCTCATAAGGCAGAACCCCAATCCGCCATGTAACAATGCAAGAGCAACTCCATTTTCTCTCCAACCACAAGTCCTCATTTACTTATCCTAAGACGCACAATTTTCCTTCTCCTCGCCATGATTTTCCCTCATTTTCTTGCACACGAACTCTTCACTTTCCCTCCCTTTCCTCCAAAACAAACACAGTTTCCCTCCCTCCTAAGCCTGGGAAATCAACAGAAATGCCCCCGGTTCCTGCACCTATTAATAATCCTTCTCCTTCACCTCCGACGCCGCCGTCTCCGCCGTCCCCGCCGATGGCTGCCAATGCCGATTTTCAAGAGAAAATGCTCTACCTCGATTCAATTGGCCTCGACATATTCTTTCTTGTCGACCACCACCGTCAGCTCATCCTCTCTGCCTCGCTCACCGACATAAAATCGATTGTCGATTTATTTACTTCTATGAACTTCACTGCCGTCGAATTCCGCCGAATCGTTTCTATGTGTCCTGAAATCCTTGCCTCCAATGCCTCAACTATCCTCGCAATCTTCACTTTCCTGCTCCGAGAAGCCCGCGTTAACGGCTCCGACATCAAGCGAGTAATCAATCGGAGGCCCAGATTGCTGGTCTCTAGCGTCAAACACCGGCTGCGTCCGACCTTATATTTCCTTCAAAGCATTGGCATAGAAGAGGTAAACAAGCATACATATCTACTTTCTTGTAGTGTGGAGGACAAATTATTACCTAGAATTGAATATTTTGAGAACATGGGGTTTATTTACAGAGATGCTAAGGCCATGTTTAGAAGGTTTCCTCCATTGTTCAATTACAGTATAAAAGAGAATATTGAGCCAAAATTGAATTATTTTGTGGTGGAAATGGGGAGAGATTTGAAGGAATTGAAAGAGTTTCCTCAATACTTTTCATATGGTTTAGAAAATAGGATTAAGCCAAGACACCAATCTTGTGTAGAGAAAGGTGTGTATTTTCCACTGCGTGCTCTGTTAAAGACTAGCGAGGAGCAATATCTTGGTAGATTGGAAGTCTGTTGTAATTCTTCAATGCCATTGAGCACTTCTCCATTGTCATGTACAAATTATCATGTTGATTTCAATACTGAGTAATTTTTAAAAAAATATTTGAAGTACTGACTTTCTTTCAAACCCTTGATTATTCAGATCGCCATTGTTCAATCAAACTGTTCTGAAATACTTTTCAGCTTGATTCAGCAAATTATGTGAACCAGAGAATTGGTGAAGTTCTTCATCGTTAATCATTAATAAGGTTTTTGGGTTGTTCCGGCAAATTAGCTGATATTGTAGTTGTCAGCAGTTGGCTTGGATTATTTGATTAGGCTATATTTACTCACTCCAAGTGGAATTACTAATAGAGTTATTATCATTGGAATGTGACCACCTGAAATTAATTCCATCCACCCATAGCCAGAAAAATTGAACCGGGAAATGAAAGCTTCAACCGGGAAATGATTTGAGAGTTTATCGTATATATTTGAAGTGAAGTTCTACAATCCTTTTATCGTGGAGAGACTGAATTTTCATATTGGAGTCACTTGTATAAGATGTCATTTAAACAATACAGTAGCATTTTTAAAGCCTTCCTTCTAACAATTAGTAGCTGTGAAATGAAGAAATTGGCAAAAATTTATTGACTGAGAAGGCAATGTCAGTTCAGTTCTCGTCATGGTGACATATTGAAGTCCCCGCTTATTCTACAGTAACGAGCTTATTTTTTACCATACACTTAAAAAAAAATCGGACCTCTTTTAAAAAATTTTGAATTTCACTTACGTGGTTCATAGGTGGAGAATGCATTGGGTGTATGCAAGTTTTTTCCACCATTATAGTAAAGAAATAAGGAAAATTATCCAAAATTTTCTTTTATTTTTGAAAGTCAATAATCATCCATTATAGATTAAGCATGGTTTGTATTAAACAATGAACACGATAAACAAAAAAAAAAAAAAAAAAAAAAAAAAAACACAATAGAATAATGAAATTATATTTTTCGCTTGGTTGTTATTAAACAATTAAAACTAAAAAAAAAAAAAAAAAAAAAAAAAAAAAAAAAACTCATTAGAAATATGAATTTAGATTTTTGTGGAAGTCATGTTTTAAGTATCATAAGGCATTTAAACAAAATTAAATCTGAAAGGAAAAATAAAATCATAAAAATCATTAAGAGAATCAACTTTTAATCATGGATTCTTCTTTCTCAAGAATAATACGAGGAATGATGATAAAAATTTTGATTTGATTATATTTTTCTTATTTTTAAATTTAGTAATTAGGATTTTATTGAGATATATTTATAAACAAAATTATAAGATAATTATTAAGTTGATGAGATGGCAAATCTATGAATTCTGTAAAATTGATGTGGATTTTTATATTTTATTATTTGATTGAAAAACAAAATACATCAATATGAAGTTATTTTTAAAATAAAAATAAGTGTTTTAAATCTTCTTATGAATAAAAATTATGGAATTGAAAAAAACAATACCACTAATGAAAAGAAAATTCATTATTTCCTCAATCCCATCATTGAAAAAAGACCTCAATTTTAATATTTTATATTAATGATTAAATTAAACTACTTAACTTTTATTTTATGATACCTTTCAAGAACCAATTTATTTTGTTTTCTAACCATTTGAATAATCCATTGGTGTCATGTGTTTTAGATGTTAGGTGTAATGGCAAATGGTAATTTGAGGATTCAATCATCATAAATGCATATAAAAAAAATGCCTTGAGTTACAAAAAAAAACAACAATAACATTTGAGTGTAAGCCTATGGTATATCTAGTAGTGCATGGAGGATTGAGTTGAGTCAAATTTATCGATTTAAAGTATTTGATTCATGTATGCAAATCAATATTTTTTTTTTATTCAATCCAACTCATTAAATGTTATGAACGAGTTGAATTAAATATAAATTCAAGATAAATTTGCCGGTCAAATAAGTGATACATAATAAATATATTTTTAAATAAAATACAATGATTGAAGAGGAATTATCAAAAAATTAAATATATTTAAAGATAAAATTGTACAATAATCTTCAGAAGTTATAAATATATTTCAATAATAATATTAAAATTAAATTTTTTTAATAATAATTGATGATGATCATATCATAAATGACAGTAATGAAAAATTAAATTTTCTAATAAGAAAGACAATCAGTAAAATAAAAAATATTTAGTAACATAATTATACAATATATTTTAAATTATAATATACTCTAATAACAAGAATTCAAAATAAACTAAAAAAAAAATTTAGTACTATTTATATTCAAAATTGCAAATTAAATTGATTTAAATAATATATATATATATATGTTTAACATTGTTTATAGATTGGATTGAATTGCAGATTTATCTAATAAATCCGTGGCTCACCCTAATTTATGAATTATAAAGATGATTTAATAGTATCCAGATTTTTCAACTAAATAATTTTGTAAGGATGAAAATGAAAATGATCACAAGTTTTATGTGTTCAAAGTATAAAAAATAAATTCTCGTATATATATTTTCCACTATTATTCTTCCCTCCACATCTATCCCAAACTAAAAATTCCCTCCTTCCCTCGTTTTATGCTCTCTTCTTCCCTTAACCCCCACTTTCCATCAAAAACCCTCCATTTTCTATCTTTCTCCCTCTAAATCTCCATCTCCACCTTCTCTCTCTAACTTCTCAGATCTCCATTTACTTTATCCAATCGGATTCTCTGTTTCTCTCTCCCTGCTGATTATTTTTTCTCCATTGCCATGTCCGGCAGCGCTAGAGCATCTACCCGCCCGCCCGCCACGGCGGCCTCGGCTCCTCCACAGGGACCGATCCTGCCGCCTCTTAGACGACATCTTGCTTTTGCCACAATGAAGCCGCCGTTTGTTCCTCCTGATGATTATCATCGCTTTAGTTCTCCAAGTAAAAATAAAGCCGCCGATCAGGAAGTTGAGGGTATTGTCGTGAGGTCTCCTGTAAGTTTCCTTTACTGTATGCATATGCTTGTAATTGCATATGTATATGTAGTTCTGGAGTGAACTAAATTTTTATCCCATTTGAAGTAATGTGTTTTTTGGGGGGAATTTTATATTTCGCATACATGATGTTGGTTTGAGTAATTTGGTGTCAAATGAAAGTACATTCGCTTTTAATGTTGTTTGATTCTGGGCTTATTTTCTGTTTGGTTAATGAGAAATCATCGGAAAGGGGATTTGGTTTTTTCGGCAATTGTGTGAGATTCCTAATTGTAGTTTGCACAGCTCAAATGGTGTTTGATAATTGCACTTTCTCATTACTTATATTTAAGTATATTTCAGAATGACACGCTGCTATGTTTTTCACTTAGTTGATTCTTGGGCAATGTAGATGCAATTCAAGTGAACTTTGGGTGGCTTGGAAGTAAGGATTGTGTCTCAATACCATTGTTTCTTAGGAGACATCAATTAGCACAATAGTCGTGTTCTGCTTTTTAATTATTCTCCCCCGTTTGATCTGGCTTTAGATTTTTATATTAGTTCGTGTACGGATTTCTTTCCAGCGCAAGCTGTTTTCTTTGAGAAAAGGTACATTCCTTTTTATTGAATTGTAATGGAGTCCTTTTGTCTTCTATTAGGGAGGCTTGTTGACCAAGATGCTGTCATTTCTACTTGCTGAATTAGTTGCTATGCATTCCAAATATTGTTGAACTGCTAATGCTTAACCTACGAGTGAAGCCTTCTATTATGTATGGGGAAAGTCTTAATCATCACAGTTCTGCATGCCTGGTGTCCTACATTATTTAGGGGCTATTGTCTAAGTCTCGTTTTCATCCACCACATCTTTTGTCTATAATTGCATTTTCTTAGAAAATGGTTATAATGGGACCCACAGTTGTTTCATAGTCTGATTTATGTTACTTAAAACTGGACATGTGTTTTATTATCGTAATTGCATACTTAACGTGCCTTCTCAAGGTTTTGCTAATGTATTTAAAGTGGTATCATGGATAATCTGGCTTTTGCCAGTCATTTAATATGATTATGCATTTCATTGGTGTTTTGCAGCCTTTAAAACGAAAGGGCGGCTCGGGTGAAAACCACAGTGATTCTAGTGAATGGGCAAGTAGTGAGGTATCTAATAGTCCTTTCCAAACACCAGTATCTGCAAAAGGAGGAAGGACGTACAACAGATCAAAGGCCTCAAAGGGCAATAGATCAGGGCCTCAGACCCCAGTATCAAAAATTGGTATGAGTTTGAATTGCCTTCAATGTGCTCTCGTTTCCTGCCTGAGATAGTTTACATGAGCTTCAGGAGATCTTAGTCTTTGGAGACAAGGAGTTAGGCATTATAAATCTAGTTTCTTCAACCAATGTGTAATGTATTCACATGCTGAAAGGGTTTTTACCAATGTGTAAATTTTTTGTGAACTTGCAGATTCTCCCTCTCCTCTTACACCGGCTGGAAGCTGTCGTTATGACAGTTCCCTAGGTAATCTTGAAAACATTTAATCTCAGGTTGGATTAACTTTATTCTGATGGTGCCTATATGGCTGTTTTATCTATAAGCTATGGTATTATTTAGCGGTTAAAAGCTTTCATCTAATGTTTATAGAGAAAAATGTGCCAACATTTTTCAGGTCTTTTGACAAAGAAATTTGTCAATCTAATTAAGCATGCTGAGGATGGTATGCTTGACCTAAACAAGGCTGCAGAAACTTTGGAGGTGATCATATTGCTGGTTGATTGGTCACATTATTGAAAACAATTTTATATTTACCAAGGGCTTTTCGTGAAACAGGTGCAGAAGAGGCGGATATATGACATTACAAATGTCTTGGAAGGAATTGGTCTCATTGAAAAGAAGCTCAAAAATAGGATACATTGGAAGTAATTTGACAGCAATAAATATTTCGAATATCCAGAACAATTCTGTTTTTCTGCATTTGATTTTACCAAAATTGCATTACATAGGAACTTATGTGAAGATTTTGAATGGTTGATCAGGGGAGTTGATGCTTCAAGGCCAGGGGAGCCAGATGCTGATGCCTCTTTATTGCAGGTACCTGGAAGCAGATAATGCTTTATTGTTGCACCGACTGCAATGGGTGTTTTGCCTTCCCATTTGTTATCACAGGCTTCATTTTTCTGCATCTGTTTGTTTTAATTTAGTGCTGCTCACAGAATATTCATTCAATTCTGGAATATCTTCTAATTTGTTTTACATGATGCCATTCATATGATGAAAAAGAAATGCGATCACTTCTGGAGAGACAGTATTTAACTTTTTTTTTCCTCCAGGCAGAGATTGAAAAGCTTACGATGGAAGAGCGTGGACTAGATGACCAAATAAGGTTACACAGTTGATTTCCTCATTAGAGTGGTTGATGTTGCACTCTTCGACCATTGGATAGTGCTGATGCTCTTAAAATTTTGCAGAGAAATGCAAGAAAGACTCAAAGGCTTTAGTGAAGATGAAATCAGTCAAAAGTAATATATTCTGCCCTAGGCCCTCTATACCATAAATAGATCTCAAGTAGTGTTGCACCCTAGGTATTAATGCCATGATTCATTTTCCAACAATTTCAGGTGGCTTTTTGTGACTGAAGAAGACATTAAGTGCATACCTTGTTTTCAGGTTGGTTTATATTCTGCTTGTTTCTCTTTTTTGATATGATCCTTCTGAATTTTTCTTCTGATCTCATTAATTCTTTTTCTATGCTCAACTAGTCCTAATCTTTTTTTTTTTTTTTTTTTTTTTTTTTTTTTGTGGCCAGAATGAAACACTCATAGCAATTAAAGCTCCCCATGGAACTACCCTGGAAGTCCCTGATCCTGATGAGGTAATTCAAAAGAAAATCTCGTAAAGAAATGAGAAAAGTTGGCTAGTTGATGATCTATATCATATTCTTGATGTTTGAACTGACTTGCTTTATACTCTAGGCTGTCGAATATCCACAGAGGAGATACAGGATAATCCTTAGAAGCACAATGGGTCCAATTGATGTTTACCTTGTAAGGTGTGACTGCCTTCTCTATGGCATAGAAGTATCCACTCAAGAAACATTTATGTCTGTCACCCGTTAGCAAATCATTGTTTTGTGTGGATCATATGATTGAAAATGTTATCAGTGTAGTTTTTCATTTTTCTTTTCTATTTTCCATTTTCCATTTTAATACATTCTGTTCTTACAGTCAATTTGAGGAGAACTTTGAGGAGATAAATGGTGAGCCATCTACTAGTTTCCCACATGCTTCTAGTTCTGGATCTAATGAAATCCCAACAAGAGAG
The DNA here is from genome assembly GCA_947857235.1 of Jatropha podagrica. Lineage (NCBI taxonomy): Eukaryota > Viridiplantae > Streptophyta > Magnoliopsida > Malpighiales > Euphorbiaceae > Jatropha > Jatropha podagrica. Next base: position 49,340 of record CANUEP010041861.1, on the reverse strand, counting down.
ATCATAAATGAGCAGAGAATGATGAAAAGGTTTGAGCCTCAGGTGCACCAAGCACACAATTCACTCCTTGAGCTTGATGCTTCACAAGATCTGGCTGGGGGAATGATGAAGATTGTTCCTTCCGATGTTAATGTAAGTGTTCTTTATGCCGAGTTATTTTTCTTACTGATAAGTGTTATTGTCACGAATGAGATTGTATCATTGATTTATGAAGATATGCAAGTGCATGTAAATGGCTTGCATATGAACCTCTGGCTTCAAGCTTCAGTCATACATCCAGTTTTATGACTGCAGTTGGTAGGATCTTAATAAGAGTATACTAAGCTGTTTAAAATTTTATTTGCTGTTTCTGTAGTTCTTTCAACCTGCCTGGGTTCAAATTTTAAAACCTATCATAGTACCTTCTTTTACACTCAATATTGTATGTTTAAGACAATCTTATATGGCTAGTGTGGATAGAAAAATGGAAGATGGAGTTCTGCATGTTGCATGAAGATTTTTCAGACCTCGATAAATCCCGATGGATTAAAATTGATAATATTCAGACTTCTCCTAGTGTAATTCTATCCTAATATTAAGTTTGTTACCTTTTCAGAATGATGCAGATTACTGGCTTCTTTCAGATGCTGATGTTAGCATTACAGACATGTGGAGGACAGACAGTATCCTGCTTAAAATTTTTGCTCTTTTCCGTCACAATTACCCCAAACCTTTTCCTTTGGTATTCAAAATCTAAATGCTGAATTCTTGACTCATATTTAGCGAATGTTGAATGGAGTGAGGACATGCTTTCTGCTGACTTTGGAATCCCTGATGTCCACACTCCTAGGGCAGAAAGCCCACCGTCGGGAATAGCTGAAGTGCCATCTGGTGGGAACTCTACTCAGAGGTAAATGCTAATTTTGCTCGCGAACTAATTCTCGAAACTCGAAACTCGAAACTCGAAACTCATGTCTCTATGAAGCAGAAATCTCCTATGCCAATTATTTTCTGCTTAAAACACCAATGCATTGCGTTGCCTGTGGAGTGGAAATTTGAGCAGCATATGGAAGAAGCTGACAGATGGTAAGCTGGGAATTAGTCCTAAACATTTGAGTAGAGTTACATTTATTTGACCACAGTGGTCCATCTGCAAATAAAATAAAAGCCACCAAAAAAGAAAAAGGAAAAAGAAACAGGAATTCGATACCAAGTGGGATGGTGGAATGGAAATTTGAACTGAGGGGCGTAGAATAGCCAGTCGAATCTGCTTTTCCATTATTATAGGTTCATAAACATGAATGTCCGTATTGGGTGCATTTGGTATTTGAATGCAACGAAGTCTAATCTGCTGTAAAAATGGTGCTCAGTATAATTTCAAGGTAGAAAGACCCACCACCAGAATTGATTCAATTGTATCTTTTGATAACTTTTCTTTTGTTTTTCCTTTTAATTTTTAATTTTAATGGGTTGAATCAACTGAATTGGTTCAGTTTGGTTTTCCAAACCATAGTTATTCTTATTTGTCGAGATTTTAAAAGGGCTACAGGGGGGATTACGAAATTCAGAAACTGAAAGCAGCCACTGGGAGTTTCTCCCTTTTGTTATTTTTTCGGACAATAAAATGTGATTATAATTTTTGTCCCCATTGGTGTCGACATGTCATTTTCATTATATGGACCCTTTTTGACACATTACAAACTTATCCACTCACAGTTTCGCATTGTCGAAAATTTGTAACAGGTTGTTGTTTGGTCATTGCAAAATTCTGTAAGACAATAATCTCCTGTTTTATTATTATGGGGTAATCTAGTACCCGACAAATGCACAAATTTACTTCTGTGTTTTACCAAGAAATACCTATCATGCTAGGAGTTTACAAGTTTTCTTTTTCATACTAATAATAACAGTTTTTTTTTTTGTGTGTGTGTGTTTTTATATTTATATGTAAAATATTCACTTGATATGTGGTTATTATAATCTCTTGAACAGTAATTTTGATATTTTTTAATTATTATATAAGTATTTAATCGATTTAATTTTATAAATTTAAATGTTTAATACAATAATATTGTAAATTGAAGTATTTAATAAATACAATTAATTGGTCAAGATAAAAGTTGAAGTCGAAGTGGTCATAAAGTTCTTTTTATGCATTGTGACCAATATAATAAAAAATTTATGTATGGCGACCCTTATTTTTATTTATTTATTTATTTGGCCCTCATGTTTTGTTAGGAAAAAGAAAGATAAAGACGAGAATGATATGACAAGTTTGAAGAACATTAGAATATAGGGTTTTTCTAGTTAAGCCGCTCAACTTGACCATTTTTTATCTTTCTTAAATTGGGAATCGGAGGCTGAGGCCTTCTCTCTTGGAAGGCAGCGTTCAATTAAAAACACTTCCCTCGTTCATTTGCTTAATGGATGAATGTGATTCTTTAACATATTTACTATACCAAAAAGAAATCTTGATGAGAGATGCATCATATCTCCAAAGTTAAAAGGTTTTGACAATATTCTATACTAATAACAATAATTTTTTATGATTTTGATTTTTATAATTAATTTTTTCATAAATAATTCAAATTTTTTAACTACTTAAGTTGATTTATTTTCACTTTTAACAAACAGAATTTCGTGCATTGGAGTGTTAATTGATTAAAATAAAAATTAAGGACATTAAAAGATTTTTAGTTAAAAGTATACGAATAAATTTATGTATTTTGCCAATATTTAATAATAAATTTATTAGAATTTATCGATATTTGATTTCACTAAATATTTTTTGACTTAAAATATATTTTCTAATTTATTAAAAAAAATAAATATTTTTGTAAACTTATATTTTTAAATAGTTTAAATGCTTGGTTAGTAAATAATCCCTCTGCTCTAAAATATAAGTCTGTTTAGAGTATTTTAAAGAATAATAAATTATATTTTTTCAATATTACTTTTACTTGAATTAGATACAATAAATATTTTCACAATTAACTATTAATTTTAATATAAATAATTTGGTAAATTTACCCTTAATTTTTTATAATTTAAGAGAATTAATTGCTCCTTCTTTCTCACTTTTTTTTGCCCTCTTATTTTCTTTCATATGCTATCTTAAAGATTGATGTTTCACTTTAGTTAGAATAAAAAATTTTAATTCTACACATTACATTTAAATCATATAGCTAGCACATGCGTCGTATGCACCTCATTTTTTAACACGTGTCTTATACTTAATTATATAGGAATGCTAAGAATTTGTTAAAAATAAAGGTAACGTTGGCCCTTTTAAAAGTTATTAGGATCATATGGTGGTTTAATTAGTAAAAGAATGGTTTCAAAATAAGTAAATAATATGGTCTTTTAATTAGTTATTATCTTTCTTGTCACATTTAGAATTTTATATTTCTTAAGAAAACTAGTAAATTTGTCCAAATTATAATAAATTATTGAATAAATTTATTATATTACCCTTAATTTAATACTAATTTTTTTAAAAAATCATTAAATTGAAATGATAATTATTGACTACATATAAAGGGTAAACATGAAAAAAAAAGTATTTATTACGCCTTGAAACCACAAATGTCACAAGTATTTTTAAATAAATTTGTCACGATCTAAAATCGTGGACCGGACCGACACTAAGACTTAGGTAAGTTTAAGGCTCCCGAAGCCTGTATTAAGCCTAAACTATAAAAAATTTATTTCTATTATCATTTGATTAAGGGAATAGTAAGCCTATATTATGACATTATTCATGCAATAATCAGAGTTAACATTTTTGACCCATTCTTAGTATTAAATACTACTCACAGCTCGGACCCATATCCATTTAATATAAATATATTTTCATGTAAATATTTAATTGTCATAATATGATCAAACTATTCTTATTATATAGTTTTCAAATATTCAAAAAGAAACACTCGACAATTTATTTATAATCACATGATAATTCCTTTTACATAACCAAATATTAATTAAATATCATAATTGCGAAGTTAAATAAAATGTGTGAAAAATCACAAATATGAACAGATAATTCATACTAACATGTTCAAATCTCTGCGGAGAAGAAACTAGAGTCTTATAAACCAACGGTATTTTTATTTCCTGAAAAATATTTATGGAAGGGGAGTGAGTTTCACTAAACTCAATGAATAATAATAAATAATGCAAACTCACACATTCAAGTAGTATGCTTTCACAATATAATAAATTGGCATACTTCACAAACACATACCATATGTAAGCATCTTCAAGCAAATCATATTCAAATATTCACAACATGTGAAAGTTGGTCAGTGAAGTCACAAATCCACCTATTGGCCCCGGCCAACTCCATAATAATAATATATTCTATAATAATCCACCTATTAGCCCCCGACCAATTCCATACCTGTTCCACTGACCCATAGTGACACATGTCGTCCTAATTTTCAACCAGATACAAAAACACGTTATTTCACATTGCAATTATTCACAATTATATTCAATACAATAAATGCAACATATGAATGTAATCAAGAGAGGAAATTGTATAAATTTATAGAACCGAAATATTATAGATCAAAGACTGAGATTATAGAACTGAAATATTATATTTGGAAAATAAAGGATATCAATATAACAATAGAAATAAGAAATGATTCATGATTATTTAAATAATATAAAAAATATATGGTATGCATATGAAATGCACGTATGAAGGATGGTGTGCACCATTTCAAAAATATTCGATTTGGATCTAATTTTAATTAATTTGGTCCAATAAAAAAAATTGATCCAATTTTTATTTGATTAACGGTTACTCGATTAATTTTAGAGCGAACCAAAATGATTTTCGGTCCCGATAATATTACATGACGTAATATTATTGGCTAATAATTTAACGATTAAATTTAAATGAGAATTATTTTGAAATAAAAATTTCGGAGTATTACAAAATTATTTTCTCAAATATGACAAATATTATGGAATGGAGGTAGTAAGTAATACTCTCTCATCCCAAAAGGATAATTTATCTTTCCTTTTTAATTTGTTCTAAAATATAATTACTTTCATTTTTTGCATTATAGTTAACTCTTAAATTACCTTTATTAAATTTTATTTTATTTTCAATAATCCTCATTAATTTTTACTTATTATTTCAAAATAATAATTATTCATATGGTACTTAAAATAAATATAATAAAAAAGTTATAAGAAAGCTATTTAAGATGGGCAAGTGTTATTTTGAATGCTTCTCGTTAATTCTTAGTTATTATTTAATATAATAATTTTTCATGTTTTATTTAACCATAATAATTATTAATTTTTTAATCTATTTAAAGATAAGAAGTGATCTATATTTTTAGGACGAAGAAAATAATTTTAAATAGAAATAAAATTGAAAATACACAAGGACGATGCCATAATCACAACCTACTTAGTGGAATCAATTGAAACCTCTCAAATTAAAAAAAAATATATATATATATATACATATATAGGTTTAAATTGTGAAAAAAAAAAAAGAAATTACTTTTTACTTTTTACCGAATTGACTCAACTGAAAATCATGACAATTTTTATTGTATTGAGGTGATATTAGGATTTTGTAACTAAGTTTCATTAACTAAAATATATAGTTTGAAAACTATCCAAAATTAAAATTATTTAGAATTAAAAAATGTAGAATATTAATAGTAATAATATTACTAATTTACTGCTACCATTATTTTTTTAGAAGATACTACTACCATTATTATTATTTATGTAATTTTGATATTTAGGGTGTACACACACATATATTAAATTACTTTTGGTAAATTATTAATGATTTTTATTTTTTTCCATTGAGGCTACCTTGTTTTAAGATAAATTTAAAGAAAAAAAATCTTCTTATTCATAAATCAAGGTTGTAATTAATCAAATTAATGACTCCACTAGAAAATATTTCCAGTTTTGCTACTGAAAATACATGGAAAATAGCTATTTCAAACCAATGATATATATATATATATATTTGTGTTTATCTTCTTTTTCAAAAGTATTGCTGGATTATATTCTGTTTATAATTATGTTAATCATTTCATAAATATAAAATTGTTAATGAATTTTTATTTCTAAATGTGAATAAATTTTATCTTTGTGGAATATTAAGGTATCGTTTGAAACAAATGAACCATGATTATATAATTCATTTGTAAATAAATTTCAAGTACAAATAAATTTATCATATTTGGTATACTATAATTTAAAATAAAGAATTCAACTGAATTTTATAAAATTATATTAATCTAACAACTAATCAAATAGCTATTTTTACTGAACACTTTTCCTCTAACAGTTATATAAACAGTTAACAATAAAAAGTAGATATAATAACTATTAAAGCACCTAACAGCTATTAAAATAACTAATATCGTTGAGGAAATCAAAATAGTCAAAGTTTGTAGGTAATGTGGTATTAATAGTGTCAAAACATAGACCCACTCCAACATAGCAACTTTTGACAAACAGATAACCGAAGCTATAATTATAATGAAAAAATAAATTCACTATCATCATTGCCAAAATTATAAAAACAGTCAAATTCGACATTTTTTGGGTGTTATACACTCTTTCCATTTTTGAGAGTATTTTACTTTCTTTAAAAAAAAATTATATATTTAATTTCTTTAAGTTAAAATAAATTATTAAATAAATTAGTTATAGTACTCTTAATTTATTATCTGAGTAAAAACCATTCAATAACTATTAGTTATATTCAAAAAAATAAATATAAAAAAAATTTATTATTTATTAAATCTACAAATATGATAAATATTTAAGAATATAATACTTTATCAAATGTAATAAATATTTAGATACTCAGTGAGTATATAAGTGGAAATAAATGAGAAGAATATTGAGATTGCAAAAAAAAAAAAAAACACTTATATTAAATTTATAAATGGACAAAAATATCGTTAAGAATTTTAATTTGATTGATTGAAAAAATAAAAATAAATTTAAATGCAACTTTTTTTTAAAATTAAAATTTTGATGCATTTCATTAACATTCTTATAAAATATTATATTTAGTTAAATATTAATTTATAAAAATTATAATTGGTCAAGACTCTCAGTTTATGGGAAAAACTGATGATTTTGGCTCACCTTAATATTTAAAATAAAAGTAAAGTCCGTATTTTATTACTAATTTTTGTTTTAGATATTTTCGAACTTAAATTTCAACCTAATATCAAAGTTTAAAAAATTTACTTAAAAAAAGAGGAAAAAAAAACAACGGCAACGAAAGCCAATAATTGTGACAAAAACAGAGTAGAGCGTCAAAACATAAATTTTTCAACCTTCATTCCGAAAGCCCCTTTCATTCTCTCTCTCTCTCCATGGCTGGAGCAGAGCCTCTGCCACCCCTACCGCCTCCACCAACTCTTCGCCGTAGAAACTCAATTGCCACTTCCGTTGTAATCCCTACTCAACTCACTCTCCCTTCCAAACCTCTCCACACTCTCAGCCTCCCTACCGGAAACGGCGCCGATTTCGAGCTAGGCCAGCTGGCCTCTTTCAAATCCTCCTTGTCATACACTTCTTTAAAGGACATCCTCCCTTCCACTTCCGTCAACTCGCCAACGGCCGCTCCCTCTGCCGGTGGTTCCGCCTGTGAAATTTCCATTCGTAATCGCCTCGTTAAGCAGGCGGCGTGGGCTTACCTGCAGCCGATGTCTTCTTCGTCGGATTCTTCAAACCAACACTTCCTCCGCCGTCTCTGGCTCCAACTCTTTACGCGCAATCCTATCACTGCTTGTATTCGGTTCATTAGTCTTCATATTATTCCTAGTATTACCGAATTTTTTGATTGGATCATCCAAGCGACTCGGATCCAAATCCATAGATAGCACTGGCTAACCATTTTTAGTGAAAGTTCTAAATATTGTATCTAATCGAGTTGTCGTGCTGTTTAATTTTTTCTAGTAGAGACATAAAGATTACAAAAACAAAAAGAAAAGAATGAATCGAATTGAACTCGAAATGGAAAGAAATACAGAGGGTTTTTTTTTTTTTCATTTTCTCAAGTAGTTTTAGAGGAATTTGCCTATTTTTTACAATCACAGATTACAATAATCTTTCATCTTCAGTTTTGAATTGGTTTCATACGGCGGAGCCTCAGCCGAGCTTGGTGGAGATTAGCATTGGCGTCAGTTTCAGAGCCGCCGGTGCTTGGGTCCACTGTCTGTAAATATTGTGTTTCTTCATTGAGTTCGACTTGGACGCTATTAGCTTTTGGTGAATCTGTAACTGAGCGGTTGATAGTGCCGCTTGGCGGCGGCGGAGGCCTTGGTGGCCACTTACTGGTCCTGTGTTTGCTCATTGATGGCGATTCATTTAAACCTGTAGGTGCAGGTGGCGCGCTTGGTTCATAGTTGTCCCTCTTCTGCAAGGTCAGTTGAACATCACGTTTAGTATTATTTGTGATTAATTATACGAAAGAAATCCAATTTCAGTTGAACATCACGTTTAGTATTATAATTTTTGTAATTAGAATGATTGGTTGTTTACATTTCATTAACAAGATAAGAACAGTCACATACCCCTCAGATGGGATCAAAAATAAAATTACACCTTAGTTTTAGTGGTTGTGTTTGTGGTTGAAACTTTTCCAGATTGAGCAGCTAAGTATTCAAGAACTTGAAAGAAAGTGGATTGCCCCAGTTTTGTGCAGTTTTGCCAATAGTAAATGGCAAAGTCCCAAGCTCTTGCTTTCAACTCCAGTAGCTTCCTATCAATTTCAGTTTCATGCTTTGCAACAAAAGGCCTCAACAGGTTTTCATATATGTAGCCAGTTCCCTGCATTAACAAAATTTTACCAATTTAATCCAAATGAAATAAAAATTTCATCTATTAAAGTTATCTGATTTTACCTACCTTTGTTTTTGGATACCACAAGTAGATAAAAAATGCGAGCTTCACTTCTCCATACATTGGCAGCCTTCATAAAAAAATTATCATAATTAGGATTGTAACTTGTTAACTGTGACTTGTAAATAGGGATTTCCAAAAAACTAATGGAGTTTTGCTTACCATGAAATGAATATGTCACCTATCCTCTCACAAAAAGTAAGGATTGCAATTATAATCCTGCAGAATCAATATCAATTTCACTTTTAATTGAAGCAATTTGATTTAAAGAAACTAATGGAATTTAAACTTGATTACCTAATTAAGGGTATATTCAGTAAAATTAGCTGTTTTCAGCTATTTTAACAGTGTTTAGCTGTCAGTTATGTTTTTTTAAATGATATGTTACCGAATATTATAATAAATTATATAAAAGCTATTACTGAAGACACAGTATAAATATTATGATCATAATATTTTATGAAGAAATGCATCTAGCAGTAGATGAGGAGGCAAATTTGACCAGTTCTTTTTTTATATGACTGATGCATGAATTCTCCTAACTCTATCAAGTTGCAATTTTGAACCGATCACATGATTGCAATTACCAGTTTAATTTTTAATCCATACTTCTCTTTTGCTTCTTAAGCTAAAACCAAACCTACATATGGGGGAATCTTCTGGCATGAACCACATTACCCTTTTTTCCCATCCTCCGCTACATGTTCCTTTTTTTTTTTTTTTTATAATTCTATAGACATAGAAAGTTAAATAGGTTCAAGCATCATACGATAACTAATAAAAAAAATTGAAAAATTTTCACCTTAACAATGGATAAAGATTCATTTTTTATTTTTTTTAAGAAACCACTTTACTCACTAACACATACATAAGTCAGGGACAATTTTTTTTTATAAATTAAAAAAATGTATATATATACATATCAAACTAGGTATAATTGGTTATTTTTTTTTAGAAATAAATGAATAATTCGATTTGACGTTTATTGAAGAATTTATAATGATATTTTTCACTTAAAACAGAAATTTAAATATGCACCCATATCATAAACAACTCACTTTACTTGACAATTCTATTGCAATTCAAATTCCTTGGCATATTAGAGGCAACTTGGATAAAGTAATTATTGGCAAACATAGAATTATTTATATCCCTATTATTGGCAAATTAGGGAAAGTTATTTCTTGCAAGCATTGAATTATATATTTTTTAGGAAAAACTTATACCGTGACTGATTTCAATCTCAGATGAAAACAAAAGATAAGGTGGTTTACCAATATTGACACCAAAATCTAAGTTCTTCAATCTCAACTTTGTTCTTCTCTACTGATTTGAAACATTCAAAAGCTGGGTATGCATACCCAAAAAGCAACCTGCCAAAGACAATAACAATAATAATTAATTAATTAATTAAAAGAACGTCCAAATCCCACACCAGAAACAAACATCCATTCAAAAAAGAGAAAAACTAAAGCGGAAAAAGAACAAAAACAAAAGGAAATGAATTAATTAGTAATAATCATTGATTAATTAATCAAAATTACATACACAAGACATCTGTTGATGAAATCTCCTAACATTCTTGATCTCTACAACAATCACCTGCCAAAAATTCCTCTGCAAATTAAAACCATTGAAATCAGAAACTCCTTTCATTGAATCAATGAAGGAAAATATGAATTTCATTTCGAATTTTCTATATGCATACCTGATATGTAATGTAAGGCAAAACTTTCGTTTGAAGGAATCGAAGTACTGCAATCAAATTATAAAAATAAAAAAACAAAAGAATTTTCCTTTTTGAAGAGAGGGATCTCTGATTCTGCGAATGAAGAGAGAAATGACGATAGTAAACAAAAAAAAAAAAAAAAAAAAATCCGCAGAAACGTGAGACCAGAAAGGATAGAGAAGAGAAGTCGTCGAATAAGGAATGTGTATATGATTAACTAACTCTGTCTCTCTCTTTCTTTATATATATATAGAGAGTAAATAGATAGTTAATTATACATAATTAAGGAAGAGAAAGAGAAGAGAAGAGTGGATAATAATAATAAAAATAAAAGAAAAATGAAAAATGGAGGAGGGAGAGATTTCTTGGCAGGAACGCTTCTATTAATAAAATACACGCAAGAGAAGGGAGGGAAGAAAGGAGAAGGGATTTCTTGGGATTCTTCTTCTGACGGGTTAAACGGGCTTTGGTGGCAGTTTATGTTTAGTGCTATTGTTGGGGTAGTTTTGTCATTTTATGCCACTCAAATATTGGAGGCAGTTATGTTCTGTTTTGGTCTTTTGGGTAATTTTCTTGTTTTTTTTAAGAAAATAAAGACGGAAAATATTAAAATTGTCTTTTCTTTTCTTTTCTTTTTTAAACTATGTTAGATGTTTTAATTTAAAAAAAATTCAGGTTACATATTTTTAATGAATTTATAGTAAAATTTTTTGTGGAAATTTATTTAATATTTCCGAACGTATTTTATTAAAAATTATATAATTCATTAATTTATATTATTGAAAAAAAAAATATCACGAGAAAGTACTCATATCGCTAATCCTAATTATTTTGAAATTAAAATTTGATAATTGATTTTGTGTTCTTGAAGGAAATACTACAGTACTGAAATTCAGAAAATTTTATAATTGACCATAGCATAAATACATTTAATTTAGTTTTTACTAATTCATGAAATTATAAAAATCATCTAAACTAATGTGCTTCATGCATTGTTGTATTCTATACTCTTTGTTTTTAATCTAACTTCTCCAATTAATTAGAGATGATCACTCTGATCAGCTCGAAATTAAAAATTAAAATTGATCCTTTTAATTAAGCTTCTAATTAATTATATTTTTATTTTTTATATTATAATTGAAATCAAACCCATAATTTAAACAATCTCAATCCAATTCAAAATAAAAATTATGAAATCAATTTCAATTTAATTTTTTTATTGATCTAATTCTGATCTAAACTGAATCATGATTAATTTTATTATTTAAAAAAGAAATTATTATGAACTTAAATAAGTTTTCCCCTCAAATTAAAAAAAATTAAATAAGTTGAATCTACAAATATATACAATGAGTAAAATGAATACTACAATATTCTCAAGTAAGATTTGAAATAATTTACTTAATTTTCATTTTCCAATTGCTCAATTTTCAAATAAGCAAATAGGTTTCTAGATTGATAAAACCTCCATTGGCAAATTTGAAACTTCAACTTCCTAATAAAATTTCTAATGATTTTATTGATATTATATTATTGTTATAGAGACAATTATTACCCGTGAGATTGGACTTTGTCAAGAGACCAAAAAAGTGTGAAATCTGAATTGAAGGGTCAAATTCAACTAATTAAAACATTGCTGGTTTTGATTTTCGCGGGTAATTTATTTTGGAATCTTCGAACGGAGAAAAGGGTAATTTCGACATTTACGGTAGCGAGGACTTGCTTCGAAATAAAAAGCCCATGCGTGTCACTAAACACGTCTGTTAAGGACCAATGATAGAAGATTTCTTTTTTCCCCGTGGTCATAGCATCTTCCATATTATCGTGGAATGCTCTTATCCAATTATCACATTAAAAAAAATATTTTTTTAAAAATAATTTTTAATGCTAATATCTATTTAATATATAAAATTGAAGTATAAAAAATAAATAGACATGATTTATTGCACATTTTATTTTTAAAGGATTTTTTAGATAAATTATAATAAATATTTAACCTTATCACCGTTTATATCTTTTATTTCATAACACATTAAATACAATTTACGTTAACATGCTCTTAGAACATCTTTAAAATTACATCTAAGGTGCAAGATTTATCTTTAATGTAAATACAGTAAATATATAAAAATTAAAAAGTGGTAGAAAATTAAAGTTTAAAGTGCAAGACTTATTTTTAATATTTATTCCATCAAATTATTTTATCCTTCAGTCTATTTTTTATATTTTTTTTAAAAGAAAACCTTTGAAATAAAATCGCTACTTTATCTTATATTTTATCAAGATTAATTATTTTGTCCTTTTTATTTTAGAAATACAATATTTTATTTCAAAAAATATAAGTTAAAAATAATTCATTCCGATAAAATACAAAGATAAAAAAGGTAAAAATAAAAGTCTTAGTAAATTTAAAAATTCAATAAATATTAATTTAATTAATCTTCCTTAGCATACTTATTTTAAATTATAGCATATCAAATATGAAAAATTCATTTACAAATGAATTCTATAATCACAATTCTTTTATTCCAAACGAACTATAAATTGCCATTAAAAATTTTCAAATTTGAATTTATTTAATTAAATAAATATTAATCGATTTAATGGGTGTTGCTTATTTGTATTGACACACTTCATCTCTAATGAATAGAGAAAGAAAAAATATATATATATAGTATTGAAAAGAGACCTTGATCAATTTCTAGAACAATTAAAGAAGCAAGGAGCCAAAGAAATAATAATGTTCAATCTTCTAAGGCTCCATCCCTCTTTTCTTTTTTCAATAAATTATTTTGTTAGTCCAGCTTTTGGTAGCTATATTATTGATTTTCTTAATTTTCTCACAATAATTTTATTAAGAAGATAGATTTCTTACTGTGAATTTTCCTTTTTAAGAAAATGAAAAAAAAAATTCCAAACATTTTGTGTTATGCATAAATTATTCTTATTTCTACATCTGCGGGTTTAATGGAACATAACGTTGACAAAAAAAAAAATTATTTACATTAAAACTTATTAAATAGTTTTGATGATAGCGCTTTTATTTTATCAGCAAAATTTTTTTATTATTAAAATTCAAAAAAAAAAAACTTAACATAGCCAAACATTTAAATTTGGTCTTCATTCCTCTCCAACACACCTCTCTTAACTTGAAAATGCTAAGTAAAAAAATCCGATAAAAATGTACATTAACATGAAGTCTCTTCTCGAGAAAAGAAAATAAAATAAGAATAATAAAAAAAAAACATATAGCCTTAGTAGTAAAAATTAAATCCAAGCAGCAAATGATATGTTCCATCTACATCTCTCTTAATCAAGCTATTGGTAGAATGGTTTCTCTCAAGAATCACACCATGATAGCTCTTGAAAATGCATTATTGATAATTTTTTTATATTGATTTATAGACATAATGTGCTAAAAAAATGAAATTAATTAAATTATGCTTTAATGAGTTTTTTGTAATTAAAAAAATAAAAATAAAAGTTTAGTGGAGATATTTAGACCGACAGTAAAATTAGAATAAAAAAAAAAAGTAAAAGAACAATCAGAATTGAAGTAGTATGAGAGAACTCTTTTTTTTTTTTTTTTTTTTTTTTTTCTTTTCCATTCAAAAGCATATTTAATTTTGCTCTGAAAAGTTTTCTATGATTTACATGTTTTTATTATACAGTCAAGTCTTCAATTTTATTTATTTATTAAGTCAATACTGGAATAATTAACAACAGTGACTCGTTAAATGTGTTTGGTCAACCCTTTCACCAACCAATCTCTAACGATCAAACAAATATATGAATATCTCCAACTGAGGACTGAGCTCATAAGGTAGGCAACGCATTGGAATAATGAAATAATACATTATGAAGACCTTACAATATTTATATTAATTGGGTAATTAAATATTTAATTGTAAATAAAACTATTTTAAGTACGGTGTTAGTTGGGTAGTTTAGCTTAACCCCTTGGAAGCATCCTTCTGATTCCCTTTCCCTTGATATTTTATTTTTGTCTACAAAGATAAGGATATAAAATAAAATAAAATTAGATTTTATAAAGATCTATTGACCTCCAATTAGTGGCTACCATAATCATAAATTATAAATTATAATTCTAAAATCAATTCCATTGAAATTTGATTAAATAAAATGAATTTCAAAGAAAATGATATTCTGTGACATCCGAACCTGGCAAAAAGATACTAAGAGGACGGTTAGAGAGGGTTCTTGACAAGCTTCTAAGATGACAGACTAGTTAGGATAGTGGAATGCGGGACACATGAATTAATCAGATCATATATGGTAAAGAGGTAATTAATCATTAAAAGTGTTTTTTGGTGGAATGATTGAAGAGTTAGAAGAACTTCAGAGTTAAGCATACTTGCTTGACAGAAATCATAGGATAGGTGATATATTGAAAAGTTTCCATTTCACCTGCAGAATAAAACCGTGCGAATCTTGCTGATCTAATATGGGATGAAACCGACTTGATCCAAAATTTGAGTAGTTGGAGTTAGGGCGTTACATGTTTTCTCGCTTATAGGTCTGTTCGACAACAGTATTTGAAATAATGTTTAGTATTTCAATCGAGTCAAAACATTATCGTAATTAATTATAGTATTTGGTAATATAATACCTATTTTAATGTTTAAAGTATTTCACGAAATATTATCGTTGTTAACGTTTAGCATTTTATTATTTTTTTATGATATATATATATATATATCATTTGTCTTTACCTTATTCTTTGTTTTCATATCATTTTTTCTCATTTTATATTAAATAATTATTTATACCGAATATTTTTATTTTAAATCATAATATAAACGGCTAACCACTAATAAAACAGTTAACAACTATTATAACAGTTAAAATTGGCCAAAAGACACATATAAGATGATAAAATTATTAATTTCATTGAAAAATGAACAAATTAGTTAGACTAGTAGTAACTAGTTGATGATGTTTTTGGGTTAAGCGGAGAAGCAAGTGCTAAAAAAATTTCATAAAATTAGAATATAAAATATGGATTAGTTATTGGTAGGGCATCCATTGTTGGGTAGCCAATAGACCTATTTTTGTCCCTAAAATGAAATCATCGGATAGAAATATATTTTAGTTATGTCATTATGTTATGTTCATTTGAAGAGTTACAAGTTGAAGGCATAAAGTTATACATTTCTTCTTAACAATATCAATTAGAAAATATAACTGAAACTTCAAGGCAGGAATTAATCTCTTTCTATATAAGTATTAATTTACTTTCCATATCCTGTATAAAAAATAAAGAAATTTTGAATTTTTTTTTTCAATTTATATATAGATATAATTATACAATATAGATTATCCACAACAGTCTTTGTCCAAATCAATTAATAAACAGACAAAGAAAAAGCGAAAATAATTCATTGAGAGACCATCTGGATCTGGGTTTCAAACTGGGCCTATAACGCAGTCCATATTCGGAATTTGACCCAACAATACAATGATGCAAATCCATTTGCGTGCTCAAGCCATGACCCAACCTTTAACCACCGGTAGCCATTCTCCCAGCGTGCCAATTTCTTTTAATGCAATGTCTTGTTTTTAGTCGTAGAAAATAAAACATTTCTATTTTTATTAATTTATTTTATTTTTTTTCAAATAATAGTTATAATGTCTGGCAAACTATCCAACACAACTTGCAGCAAGTAATCTGCTAAGATGGGCAAGCACATGAACCCACCAGCATCATGCAAATATTCTTTAGACAATACATCACTGAGAGGAGTATCCAAAAATAAAAGTTCGAAGGAAAAACACAATGGAAAAAAAAAAATGCAATTATATGTGTATATATATATATAATTACCATGACACCAAATATATAAATTGTCTCTGAAACTTACATTAAAAAGTCTCGTGACGCTTTATATTTTAAAAATGACTTTATGACCCTCTAAATTTATAAAATTATTAATATTACATCCTCATAAATTCAGCAAATAACGTATGAATTTAAATTTTCCCTTTATAAAAATATTCTGAAATGACAGTTTAAATTATTAAAAAATATTTTTATTGCTAAATTAATTAATATCCTATTGAAACTTAATTTTTAGAGTGTTAGGTGGCATAATTGCATAATGTATCTCCTAGCCAACTGAGTCCCTGAGAGGGTCCCTCCCATTATTTGGACGACAAAATAAAGTGTCATTTCAGATAAATGATGTGTGAAGTGTCGAAAGACAAAACATAACTTATAAGCATGAGAAACGACAATGTTTGCTTTATTGCTTCGTTATATGCCATACGACGATGTTTAACTCCTATGTGGCAAGGAACTTGTATGAGTTGAAAGTGATTGAACAACAAGTTTTAATAATTCATGTCTTTCGTGCACTTAAAATGAAAATTTTAAAACCTTATTTGGCTATTATTAGCAATATATCTATATAATATATAAAAATAAAATAGTCCGCAATATACGAAAATCAAGTATAAATCTCTTTAATTATCAGTGTGAAAAAGAAACAATAGTAATAAATAAGTTTAATTAATTATTAAAAATTTAAAAAAAAAATAGAAGCAATAGGGATCAATAATTAAATTTTGACTAGATTTTTACATTTTCTAGGGTAGGGGCCAACATTAATATATACTTGCAACTTTTTTTTTTTTTTTACTTTTACTTTTTTATGTTTTAAGATTTTTTGAACTCTCTTCCTAAATGGGAACGTACAGATATAATAATTTTTAAAAATAGCACATTTACGTTTTTAGTATACATTATATTAAATAAATAATATTTTAATATTTTAAATAAATAAATAATTATTTATAATAAATTATAAACATAAAATAAAAAAATTAATCTCTTATATCAATGACACAAAAATAAATTTTAAAAAAAAAATTCATTTTTTATTGATAATAAAAAAAATTTAGTCGATTAGCTTGGTGTATTAAGTATCTCATATAATAAGAATTAGGTTGCACAGACATGTGACACGAAATACAGGAATATGCAAGATATAACAATTTTTAAAAAATATGGGATATACACACGCTTAAAACATAATATACTCAACAAGTAATATATTAATATTTTAAATAAATAAAATAATTATTTATAATAAATCATAAACGTAAAATTAAAAAGAAAACATTAAATTTTTTATTTCAACAACACAAAAATAAATTAAAAAAATAGTTCATTTTTATTGGTAATAAAAAAAAAAAACTTGGATTGATTAATTAGTTTTATGTTTGGAGTAGTCTAAGGCTATTCATGGATCGGTTTGGTTCAATTTGAACATAATAATTGAACCAAACTTAAAGTTGTAGTTTAAAAAAAAAAATAAAATAAAATCATATCAGACCATAAAAAATTTTAAATCAATTAAAACATTTACAACCCGTTTGGAATAAATAAATAATGCTTGTAGAATTTATTTGCAAATGAATGTGTCATGTTTGATATGCTATAATTTAAAATAAGAAATTCAATTGAATTTTACAAAATTATGTTTGGAATAGATTTTTAAATGAAAATTCATTTATCTTTATCTTTTAAAATACCTTTGATATAATAATTTAATAAAAATAAATAATCATTTGTATTTTGTATTTTTTTTATAAACCCGTTATAATTTGTATTTTTTATAAAAATTATCATAGTAAAGTACTATAAATCATTTTCTAACTTTTTTTTAGTATTGGGAAGGAGATTTAAACTTGAATTTATCGTGAGTGTGTCTGCATATACTTATCATTGGGTGTTGGTGTCCAATCATTTTCAACTTAACAATACTAATTATAATTCTGAATGCAAATTATGACAAGATTATTGAATAAAAAAATGAAACTCGAAGTATTTTTCTTCATTATGGCAGAGTATTTTGTTTTATTATGAACTTATCTCTTTTTGATTATTTCTTCTCTGGTAGTCTAAGGTCATCCTATTAAAATAAGATAAATTTTAAATTTAGGATGGAATTATAATTAAATGTGACTCTAATTTGAATTTAAAGTGCAATTATGATGATATATTTGCCTTAAATTTAATTGTGATTTGAATTTAAGATGTATTTGTTAAAAAATGTAAAGTTGAAAGTATATTTAATGTTTACGCTCAGCTCCATCACAACGGCAACTTTAATTGTCGGATAAAAGCCTTTCATCTAATCTAAGGTTTATCAATTCTTATATAGATCATTTTAGTGATGTGAAATTGGCTTCAAGTAAACTAACGTGTCAAGTTAGTAACTGATTTGGTGCGGATCTTCCGTTGACTGTTGGTTTGTATTCTTAAAAATCATATTCAGCCCCCATCAGACCAAGACGACACTGAAAGATTGACGGAAACCGAAACAGAAGCAACAATGCAATAGTTACAGATGCAAAAACTAAAAAACTGTCAAAGAAGTGAAAAGCAGCCTTGAAGCTCCTCAAAACCCAATTGACATGTGTAAATCATTCAAACCTATGATTCTCTTCTCTTCTCTTTTGTTTTTTCAATTTCAACGTATAATAAGTAGAGAATTAGAGCTGGATTGACTAAAAAAAAAAAAGAAATTTTAAAATCTATTGCTCAATGGAGCATAAATATGGATTCATTATCAATTGTACGAGAGAACAAAATGGGATGCTTAACCTGATTAATGTAAGATTCAAAGTTGAGTTTAATAATCATACTTTTCTAGGTAACCGTTGTCTTGATCTTTACAGTCAGTGTTTTGGCTCTGTTGATGATATTTTGATGGTATTTAATGACATAACTATTAAAAATACTAAATCTTGGAGAATTCACTTGAAAGCTATGTTAAATTTGGGGCATTTTGAGATAGCGTGTTCTCTGTTCGATGAAATGCCTAAAAGGGATATTGTTAGTTGGAATTCCATGATTGCAGAATTCTATTCGTATGGGTATTTTTGTTCTGCAGTAGGACTTTACAGGATCAATCTTTGTATATATAATCAAGAAAATGATTGAATTAACAGAAGCAGCAAGCAAGAAAATCTCTACTTTGTATTATGTACCCCTGCTTTTGAAATAATATAATAATTAACATAGATCTGAATAATTAACAGAATAATTAATTTGGTTTAATCATTTTATTCATGTGGCATTTTCTTTCGTCTTGTTATTTAGTTCCTTAATGGAAATACAGGTAGAACAAACATCAAAAGCATCATTATGCTGGTGCTGGGATGCTTTTTATGGCATAATTTGCAACTGTTGGATTAGCCTATTTACAATCTCTATAAAATTTTCAAGTTAAACAATGTCAGTGATTAGCAAGTTTTAGTTTATAATGGTTATTTTTTGAATGTTAGGATTTCATGGTCTTCTTTTCTGCAAGACAAGCATTGCACTAATGGTGTATGACACAGGTGTTGAAGTGAACTCGAGGAGTGTACTATCTAGAGTTGATTCTTAGTGTGATAAGATGGTGTTGTTTGGTAGGTTGTTCCTCTTCACAGAGGTTTGATATCCTCGTGATGGATTATTTCACTACAAGTTGTTAAATACTCTTGCTTTATATTTTATTTTCATTGACTTTTTCTATATAATATTACGTATTGTATGAAATGAGTTTTGAGTTCACCATTTTCTTTATTACTAGCAATAGTGTTTTGAGAATCAGACTGAATTATGAACAGGTGAAAATGGAATGAAAATGAAAATTTATTGAGTTAGAAGTTTGACGGGATTCGATACGATTTAACTGAATATTTTTATATAATATTTTTAATATATTTATTAAATAAAATTGAAAATATAAGTTATAAAAAAGCTTTTGAACTCAAATAAATTTTTTTTTCAAATTTAGTTTTTACAAAAAGAATAAAAATCAGTAAATAATTTTAAAGAAAATAAAATATAAATAAATTTAAGACTAAAAAAATTAATTACCATAAATATATTATTTTTATTTGTATTTAATTAATATATTAGGAGTTTGAGTTTAAAAATAAAGAGGCTCAAAATTAAAAAAATCAGTGGACTAATTTTAAGAGACCCAAATGTAAAAGGAAAAAAAGCCTATATATTTTGAAAAATGCAGAAATTAAATAGAACCGATTTTCAATTGATCTTATTCATTGGTTTTTAGTTGATTTTCATCCGATTATTATCGGTTTAGGTCAATTTTTTGAATCTCTTGTTTTTCTATACAATCTGAACCCTATAATAATCCGATTCCCGATTGAACAACTGGTTAGATTTTCAAAATTATGCTAAATGGTAATATAATTTTTAATTAAAAGAAAAAAAATTTAATACTTGTATAAAGTTTTAAATAAATAATATATTTTAAAATAAAAAATACATATTTTTATTTGGTTTCAAATTGGTCCGGTTCGGTTCAGATGAACCATTCACAGCGAAACCCTAGCTGTGTATTAGTAGCTGTATATATAAGGTTCTAAGCACAAGAAAATTTGCTGGGGTTTTTCGGTGCGGCTTCTGAACATTTTCGAAATAAGGTGTTTTAACATCCGTAATTTACAAAGATGAAGACTATATTGTCATCGGAGACTATGGATATACCCGATGGCGTTAAAATCAAAGTTAACGCCAAGGTTATAGAGGTAGAAGGGCCAAGAGGCAAGCTTACCCGCAACTTCAAGCACTTGAATCTTGATTTTCAGCTCATCAAAGATGAGGCCACTGGACAACGGAAACTCAAGATCGAAGCTTGGTTTGGATCCAGGAAGACCAGCGCCTCCATTCGCACCGCCCTCAGCCATGTTGAGAATTTGATCACCGGTGTCACCAAGGGCTATCGCTATAAGATGCGATTTGTCTACGCTCACTTCCCTATCAACGCCTCCATTACCAATTCCAACACAGCTATTGAGATCCGCAACTTCCTTGGCGAGAAGAAGGTATTTTTATCTTCTCATTTTCCAAGTGTTATTAATATCCATTTCTGTTAATGAATGAATAATGAGACATCCGAATCATTCAGATTGGCATCCCCATAGGGTTTTCATATGTAATGAATTAATTTTCATTAAAAAATAAAATGAACTTTTCAGTGTTTGTATTACCTCTATAATTCATTTTAAATAGACAGCTTTATTACATGGTACTTAGAATTTATTTGCTCTTGCAGTCTACCATTGTCAATTTTAGTATTCATTTGCAAGTTCTATCAATTTTATTGGAATTTGATTCAAGCACAACTAATTCCGCACGATTAAATATAGATAGTTCTAAATGATATTTCATTTATAGCAAATATGAAACTTGCAAATGTAAAAGAATTTCATACTTCATGGAACACAATATATAGGGCTTTGTGGGTTTTGGATTAATGGAACACTGGAAGTCCTAATATAACACAGCAAACATACTGACTCTCGTTTTAAGATTATTTGATTTGGGATATCTTACTGTATTTGGTTGTTCAGGTCAGGAAAGTTGACATGCTGGAAGGTGTAACCGTTGTTCGGTCAGAGAAGGTTAAGGATGAGTTGATATTGGATGGCAATGACATTGAACTAGTGTCACGTTCTTGTGCCCTCATAAATCAGGTATCTTTATCTTTCTCCTTAAAGCATTTTTTTTTCAGAACATTTGTTGATGTATATCTTTCGTGGTCATGCTTAATGTACACTAGCATAGAACAATTCTTTCTATATGAATGATTCTTACACATTTGTATTAACCTTTATTTTTGACAGAAATGCCATGTGAAGAACAAAGATATTAGGAAATTCCTTGACGGCATCTACGTCAGCGAGAAGGGCACCGTAGCTGAAGAAAATTGAGAGCAGTAGTTCTAATTATCTTTATTATTGCTGTATTCAGGTTTCATAGTTTTTTTTATCTGAATGTGAGGATGTATTTTTGGTTGTTTTCTAGGAATTCTTGAATTACCAATTTTTGATAATTGCAGCCCGTTATGTTTTATGTGTTGGATTGCTCTTAAATTTTTTATCTATGAAGACACCTCTACGCATTTCAGAAGTGAATTGTGGGAAATTGTTCTTATTTTTTGGAATGGATTTAGATTATACTTTAGTTTTATTCTTTTACATTGTGAATATGGTGTGGCTAAATATCTTAGGGTCATGGTTGGTCTACTCTGTGCAAGGTGTACTATTTGGGTTTACGTGAGTGTATAGACAGGCTATGAAAATTTATAATTTTAGTTATAACTGATTTAGGAAATCTTAAATATTTTTTGTATTATTTCTTCAATTGCTTCCATTTGGACTGGATATGTTGCAACTGGAAAGACGCTCCATGTTTATGAAGCCTTCTTTGGGAAGAAATTAACATCTGGATTTCATTGGCCGAGGCACATTATAAGTGTGATGCTCTTTTCTACTTGTGTATCAAAAATTATCTTTTGGTAAAGATAATTGCAGGCTATTGGTGGTGATATCAGTAAGCTTCTCAAAATGCTTCATGTGCTTCACTATTATTGTTTTCCCGAATTCTTTTATATGTGTTTAGTTGGTTTGATCTGAATGTTTTTTTATGTGTTAATCGAAGTTAGTTTGCTACTTTGTAATCAAAATCCAAATTTAAAGTAGCTTTGTTTAGGTTCTCTAAACAAGCCTAGGTTTATTACTAGTTTTGAGGTTTAAGTGCTATGATCTTTTATTGTCAAAAGAACATTTTTATGTGGTAGTACTTGTCATATTGTCATGCGTCTGAGGTCAGAGATCTAGGCCCAACTTTTTGCAAGTCTGAAAGTGGAAATGAATTAGCATGGACATGGTTTTGCTTGTTCTTTTTTGAAGATGAGAACTGACCTTTTGTTGCAGAAAATATTTTTCTTGGAAGAGCTAGATGTCATTCATGTTTGCTTTCACTTATGAAATTTCTCAATGCGATACAACGTAATTTATTTTATATATTTTAGTTTTTTGCATTCATTTTTGTATGTGTTTCCTTTTGGGTTGACTAGTGAAGTTCAGTAGTAGCATGGAAGGTTTTTCTCATCACAGCAACCGAATTGATCACAAGGTATGTTTCTTCTTTCTTGACCGGCTTTCACTTGACTACTGGTGTATTTTATGATTTGAGATTGTTTTCTGATAGCAAGCCTATATCCTGCTGAAGGCTCTGGATGTGGTTTGTGTGACACAGTTGAGACTCTAAAATTGGAATCCACCTTAATGAGAATGTTCCATAAATCTTTAATTAAATTAGGCATTTAACGAACGTTTTTCTTTGGGGTCCAACAGTTCAATCCAAAGTCTAAATGAGAGTTGAATGCTATAAGTGATATGTCTGAATATTGTAAAGAGCCAATGATAAAAAAAAGAGTCAAGAAATCATAAAAGTTCAGTTTTCTTAGGATTTGTTTTGATACCTGGGAAATTTTTGAGTGATGCTATTCGGCTCATGGTGAGCTTGCTCAATTCCACTTTTTGCATTTACAAGGACCATAATGTCTTTAGGCAAGTTTGAGAAGATTTTGGTTAGAGTATTGTAAGGCAAAAAGAAAAGGTTGCACTTGCTGTTAACCTATATTTGGTATGGCTCAAAACAAACCCATTTCCCCCTCATCTTTCTGTAACCTCCCACCTCTCTTTTTCTATATATATATCCCCACGATTCAATTGCTGTAATAGTACGAGGTGCTTATCAACCGTCCATATAAAAAATACGAAAGAACTGAGACATAAACAAATTCTTATCCAATTCTTTAACACATACAGAGGCAATTTTGTTCTTTTAGAAACTCACCAACCAAACACAGCCGGAAATCAGAATCAACTTCAACCTGGCGCACCACCCTCTTCCTACGCAAGAAAGCCTCTTCTATCAGATTCCAAATCCAAACGGTATCAATTTCATCAACCGTACTCCTACTACTGGCTTTCCTTTCTTCTTATTCAAATAAAAGAGAAAAAAAAACAGAAGTATATTTTTTATTATTTTTCCATGATTTTGGAAATTGGACCGGACCAGCCAGTTCAATCAGTTTAATCAAGAATCAAACTATAGTCCAATCTGCGTTAGACACTTAAAACGGATGGTTATAAAACGAGATAAAAATCATGGAAGACCGGATAAAAGTCATTGTATAGGATCGGATAGGATATAACTACGGTTCGATCTGATTTCGATGTCTAACGTTGGTGATGGGAGAATTAAGCTTCATGAGTAAAGCCAATGGCTGAAAAATTCACGAGTGGCACCAAGGCCTTCAGATTTGGAACGGCCCCAAAGCCATGGCTACGACGAAGGAGATGAGAAGAAGAGGTGCAAATTGTTAGGGTTTTGATGGATCTTAATAATGAACTCAACATTTTTACGTTTCGGTAGAGAGAGAAACACAAAAAAAAAATAAGGAGATAGGGTTTTGAAGTGAGTTATATATTTTGGAGGAATATGAGTGCGTTGGTAGTTAAGGAGTGGTCTGAGTAAATTTATAAATGGTCCAAAACCTAATGCATATTCTTGTCGCTTCAATTTACCTTTCCCTTTTCTTTTGACTTAACCTACAAAAAGACCCTAAACTTCAGGGTCTGCACAGTATTATTTTATTGTGACTTTCTGGCATTCTAATTTACAAATTTATATATATTTACTTCCCAATTTTAAATTTATTTTGGAATTTTAAATAAAATATTATAAAATGGACCTACAGCACAATTTTAATTAACTTAATCTAAACTTCTATTTCAATAATACCCTAAATATAAATACAGTTACGATTGAAATTGTAGACAAAAATTACAATATTACAGGGACATTAAGTTTAGATTAACTTAATGCATTATGTGAGTGAGGGAGTTTGGGTTAATAGTTAGAAAAATTTTTATTATTGTTTTTAAATATTTTTAAATTATTTATTTAATTGCCAATAAGTAATAAATAAAAATGCATTATTTAATAGATGTCATTTTAAAAATATTAGTGTACTTATTAAATAATTATAATATAAAATCTAAAAAACAAAGCTGCCTTGAAATTATTCAACTCATAGACTATTAGATTTTTTATCATAATAAAATGTAAGATATAATTATACTTACTTATGATTCGATTATTTTTTAACTATTTAATAAAAATGTAATTTGATCAAAATTTTACATATTAAATTATTCAATGGGTCAAAATTGAAGTGTTCAATAAATATAATTTTATAAATTGAAGCGTTCAATGGGTTACAGTGAAAATTAAATGATTTAATAGGTGTAATTTTATTAATGTGATTTCCTTGTTTGAATATGAAAAATAAAGAGGAGAAAAGCTGAATTTAAAAAAAAAAAAAAAGAAAAGAAATTCAACAGTTTTATGATTAATACTTTTCTGGAGCTGAGCTTTCATAGAAAAGTTCAATTAGGATAACCTACCAAATGCCTTAAAAAAAGTAATAAAAGCGAGAAAATATTTACCATCCGTAGACTGCAAGTAACCGATATTTACCTATTTATTCACATGGTAATATTAGAATTGGTTAAAATGCATAAATTTATCATTTTTATTATATAAAAAGAATATTGTGACACATTTAAATGTATATATATATATATATAAATTTATTAATTTTTTAGAACGTCCGTTGCACGTAAATATCCGTTATTTGTGCTTATTATATAATTTTTTTTGTTTATTTCAAAGGTTTATTATACGAATCAATTATATTGAAATTGACATTATATCTATAAAATAAATTAAAAAACATTACAAAACTATTCATAAACATTATATATTTAATTAAAAATATTACACCAATCAATCACTAATATTGTATAAAATATTTGAAATAAATATTATTCTTACTTATTAACAGTTTAAATATTTTCAATATTATAACAAGTTTAACATCATAACAATAGCTAAAAAATATATTTAATCATATACTGTAAAAATAATAATGTAAAAAATAATATAATAATAAAGATTATTAAATTCAATTTCATAGTAAGTTCTAATTTCTTCAACGTCTGTTAGAAGCAATATTGAGATTATTTGATTGAAAGATTATGTATTATGTGACTGAATTAGATATTGTATGATTCTTGTGCATGATTGCTGATATAATTGGTTTATTTATGATTTATTATATCATAATACAGAGCATTAAAAAGTTTGAGTGTCTCCTAGAGCTCGAGTCAGCAAATAAAAAGACTCAAGTTCATCTTAATCTTATAAGGCGAGAAGAAAAATATTTTGTGTTTACTTTTTAATTTATAATTTTAAAAAATAAAGAGATATAAGGATACTAAATTATAATAAATATAAATAATAAATATTTTATTAATTTATAAATAGAGAGAGTTAATACTTACCAAAGAAGAAGACATGATTGCAAACTTAATAATTTCAATTTAAAATAGCAAAAGCAATAAATTATTTATATAAAAAAATAATCAAAACTAAATATCTATATATAATGATATGATATAACAAATTTTCAATTGGAATCGTATTAAAGAATAAATTTCTAATTAGAATAGGATTAGATTAAAATTATAATAATAATTAGAACAGAAAAATAAATACATGTGGTCCCAACTTAGCTATTAAGACTAAATTATCCTTAATAATATTTTTTATCAATTAGAATACGTAGGGGCATTTTGAGGATCAAATGTTCTCCTATTCGTACTTATATATATATATATATATATATATATATATATATATATATATATATATATATATATATATATATATATATTTGTATTGTAAATTATAGATAAATAATTAGAATCGTATTAAAAAATAAACTCATAATTAGAATATGATTAAATTAAAATTATAATAGTAATAATTAGAACAGAAAAATAAACAGAATGTGGTCCAAACTTAACTATTAAGACTAAATTATTCTTAATAATATTTTTTATCAATTAGAATACGTAAGAGCGTTTTGAGAACCAAATGTTCTCCTATTCCTACTTATATATATATATTATAAATTATATATTAGAATCGTATTAAAGAATAAATTTCTAATTAGAATAGAATTAGATTAAAATTATAATAGTAATAATTAGAATAAGAAAATAAATATAATATGATCTCAACTTAATTATTAAGACTAAATTATCCTTAATAATATTTTTTATCAATTAAAATACTTAAAAATATTTTTAGAGATATTTTGAGGACCAAATGTTCCCGATTCGTACTTATATATATATATATATATATATATATATATATATATATATATATATATATTATAGAAATAGATCAAATACATAAATCATGTAATTTATATATAAAAAAAATGTTTGTGGCCTCTTAAATTTTGGTTATGTTCTACAACAATATATTATATTATAATTACCCAACAGTAATGATTCTACCTTTCTTTTCATGCTACACACGGCTTCTCCCTATCCCTTTTCCACTCTTCTTCTCCTCCGCCATTTCCTGGTACCGATAACTGCACTACTTTACATTCAGTTTCTGTTTTGCTTTAAATACCAATCTTTGTCGACTGTCCAGTTTGATTACTTGGCCAGTGTAGGTCTGTGTTGTATAAGGAGACAAATGAGTTCTCAAAATTCAATTTCGAAAGTCAAAAGTACTGTTAATTTTCGATTATGCAATGTGTCCAGGTACATTCTTTCTTAATTTTTTTATTTTATCTTCTTGCCGTGATAGTTTATGCTTTTTATTTATTTGATGATTTTGTAATCAGTTACAAAACTGAGTTGCTAGAGATTCGCTCTGATGACCCTAAATTGCATGTTCTCTTCATCCCTGGAAATCCTGGTTCGTTCTCTTTTATGTTTCTGTTATTTTTTTTGGTGGGTTATGAGACTTGTGTATGATGGTTTTGATTACAGGTGTTGTTTCATTTTATAAGGACTTTCTGGAATCATTATATGCGTTGCTTGGAGGAACTGCATCAGTCACAGGCAAATCTCATGCTTATTCTTTTTTTTTTTTTTTTTTTGGTTTTTCAATTTTTGGGGTTTGATGGTTACTTTGTTTTTTAAGGCTTTTTTGCATTGGTCAACAGCTATTGGACACATATCTCACACAAAAAAGGTACTTGGCTTTTGTTATCATTGGGTTATTACACAGCAGAATTTTGGTCTTAAAACTATAGTTCTAAAAGAAATTCTTTATCTGGTAGTGTTTATCATGTTGCAATGTGGCTGGGTCAGAGTTATAGTCTCAATTTTTTGTAGGAGTATGAAAGTGGAATTGAATTTCTGGGAGATGTTTTTTATTTTTTTAAGATTAAGAACCAATCATTTGTTTCACAGAATGCTTTGAAATTTAAGAAAGTACTTTTCTTGGTAAACCAGATTACTTGTATTTTTTGTTTTACTGAAAGAAAAGGTGGCCTGCGCAATATTGGTTTTGTATATATTTCTGTTTGGCTGAGTAGTGCAGTTCCTTTGTTAGAATTGGGAGCGTGGAAGGCTGTTCTCATTACAACAACAAATCGATCACAAGGTATGTTTCTTCTTTCTTTACTGGCTTTCAGTGACCTTTGTCGTCTAATATTTTAGGACTTTAGACTTTGTTTTTTGGTTGGAAACCTATGCCTGCAAGGATAACGCATCTGGATGAGTTACGTTCATTCATGAGTCGAAGTTTAATGAACCTTTTTGATCAATCTGCTTGGGCTTTGGCTTGTATGTATGGGTAAAAGAGTTGAGGGTCTGAAATTCAGTTCCATCTTAATGTGGAATTCCCTTGAATCTTTTAATTCATGCAATCCTCATCATATCAACAAACTTGGTTTTTCTTGGGATGCCAATTTTATCTTCTAGTTCGACATTTTATCACCTATTCAAGAACACAATGAACTTTCCTTAAGGCATTACCCATTTCCAAATGGTTTTCTTATTTAGTCTTGTTGGTTGAAACCAATATACTTGTCTAGTATATTCAGTGCACTGTAATTTCTAGTTGATTATATAAATTTTTGCAGGTGGATTTCATTGAACAAGAGTGGAAAACTATTGGGGTTCCTATAGTGCTGGTCAGGCCATTTTCTTTTATAATTTCTAGCATTTTCCAAAATAAGGTCAACTTGTTCATGTACCTTTTCGATTGCAAAACTGATAATATGATGAGACGTCCAATCAAGGCCATACTGCTTGTTTGATTAAGTGCAATTGGTTATTTTGAAGGCTTGATCATAAACACATGGTAGCTTTTTCGAGATGAAAGAACCACTTCTGATGAAACATTAATATCTTCTTGCCACAGGAAAAATATTGTTGTCCTTTTTCAGATGACTGGTTGGTGGAAACTTGATTTCCAATTTCTTGTATCATGTGTTAACAAACGTGATTGTGCTTTTTTTTTCCCCCTCTAGACATTTGTAGAATTGCAGGGCCAGAGATCAGCCAATCTTCTGGTGGCTGCTCTAGTTTCCAAATTGAATTAAAAGTAACTAATATTATTTTTATTTCTCTGAAAAGGTTGGGCATTCTATTGGTTCCTACATATCCATTGAAACGATAAGGAGGTGTCCAGAGGTGATGGTTGTTTTGCGAATTTCATAGTTTCAGTACTTGTCATCCTATCTCTTGTGGGATTTTCCTTGACATTTAGCACTTGTTTTGTAGGTTAAGTATTTTATAGGACTATATCCGTTTCTAATGCTGAATCCTTTATCAGAGAGCCAAACTAAGATAAAGAAACTTGCAGAGTAAAGCTCTTTCTTTGTTTGAGCAACATTATTCCCCCTCCTATTAGCAATCATATGCACTGTGGTTATGAAAATACTCCCTTTTTTGGCTACTTGCTTCAGTTTCTAAATAACTTTCTCTTTGATGATTCCTTCCTAGGATCAAACTCATTGGTGGCAGAGGATAGGAAATAGAGGTTTTGATTAAACATCAAACATGATGTAGCAATCTGCTTTAAATTGTTCATTTTCAGGGATGTGACAGCTTTGGAAGGAAGGATGATATATTATAGGTTTTAGGGCTGATTTGTAGCTGCAAATCTGCACTTTGAAAGTTGAACCATATGTGTGAATAATATTTTGATGGAAATCTTTGTAGCATCGGATGTTAAATGATGCTGGAGTTGGTCAGGATTTTCAATGGACATTTCTGGGATTTAATGAATTGTACATTAAATCTGAAATTTGTGTAGATTGGCTGCCAGTCTGAAGGAATACGAGGATTCCAAGCTTCACTCTAGAATTTCCATTATAGTGTCACTTATACTCATGTTGGCATCATGCCTTGGACAAGAATTGCATCGTGTATTTCTACCAGGGCTCAAATGTGATAAATGCTTTTGTAAATCTAATACTCACTTCTTTATATTGGAAGCTAATTATTTGTTGATAAGCTGCAATAATCCTAATGCTATTAGAACTCGAGGCTCAGTAGAATAAATAAAAAGAGTAAAAAATCTTGGAAATCAAATGAATAATTACATGAGGTGTTCTTGATTGGTTTTTTTTTTCCTTTGTCTGGATCAGGTCAATTTTCCAGTTGGTACATGTTGCAGAATTAATAAAAATTGGCTGATTGAGTTTAATATATAGCTGTAGGAATTACTAGCTCTTTTCACTCTCTAATGGCCATCATTATTTTGTCCATAGGTTCTGTTGACTAGTATTACTGTTTTCTCAATTTTGACTTTTGTCAGTATACTAGTTACGCGTGATAGTTCTATGGTAGAATTTGTGAATTTTCAGGTCCTCTATTCGGTCGGATTTGCTTAGTTTCAGTATAGCATCATTGGGTGTGTTACCCAGGTGTATTTCAAGAATAATTGTATCAAATTCTATTGGAAAATCATGGTCTGCTACTGCTGTTGATGCTGTTTGTAGTCATTTGCTACAGGTATGGTCTTGTTTTCTAGTATAGATAGTAGTTTCCTTCATGGCCTGCAAATATGCTTCAAACAGGTTTTAAACCATTTGAATGTCTTGCTGCATTGTTAATCTACTCTCTTTTGTGACATACATGCAGTGACATTGATTTTCATTTTAACTAATGTTGATAACAAGTTAGGTATTCCATATCTCCATATTTTGGATTTGTAAATTGATTTTCATTTTATCTTTCATTTATTGACAGTACCATTCATTTCGGAATATGATCTTTATGGCACTGACAGAATTCAGAAAGGTAATCTTGTTTGCTTGTGATGCTAATGAGTTGTGGTTGTAAATTGTAGAAGTCATAGTAGGCTTTTTGATATCTTCTTAAAAGGTATTCAAAAATGACTGCATTGTGTTTGGATAAAATAAGTTCGAGAAAAACTTATGCATCAATTTGAATTCTCTATTTGCTATGTTTGGACCACAAAAGTATTCATATGGAATTTCAAATTTTCGTTTCGATGGAATACATTGTTCTTGGATTTGATATAAATCCTGTCAAAGTTGATGAATTTCTAGAAACAAATTTCATGTACCACTTACTGCAAGATTTATTAGACATGAATAACTCCATCCTTTTAGTTAAAGCAACACCTTAATTTTTTTTTTTCCTCAATTGCTATATTTTTCTAGATTAACACATTTAAGCTCTATAGGTAAATGAAATATTAACCTCAATCAACTAGTTTGTTGCAATCACAATATATATGTAAATTTGATTTAGTTATAATTATCAATATATGTAGCATACTAAACATGAAAATTCTATCTCAAATGATTTTGTACTAAAGAATCCATTAACAAATGAAATGAATTCCTTGTTCATTTGTTTCCAAATAGGGTGTGGATTACAGGATGTAACATTAGATCACAATTTATTGTTTGCCAATTTTTTTTCTATTGATATGGAAAACAGTTTTTATGCTCATAGTTACTTCAATATTTAGAATGCAGAACTCAAAAAGTTATTTTTTGCTTATAGTTTTCAGTATTTAACAACCAAACATACCTAGCATGTGGACTTTATAGTAATTAACAACCTTTACCTGCTTGAATCATATTATGCAGGCAGATGCAATCTTAATTGGGAACTAATAATGTACTTTTCTTTTCTTGTTTTATTCAATACTGTCTCTCCTCTCACAGGTACACATCTGCAGCTTCTTCTACTCCAGCAAAAGATTTTAGTGGACAGCAATGTTTGCATGAGATTGCTAAAGTATGTCTGCCATCCTGTCTTAACTGTTGTTCTTTCATGTTAGCTTTCTGAAACACCAAATTGGGAATTCATGAGAAAAAATCAGAGTAAAATGGCATTCTTGTTTGGTGTCGATGATCACTGGGGTCCACTGGAGATGTTTGAAGAGGTGAGTGATGGATTCACAATTTCTTGTCAATATTGCATCCTTTTAAAAGCTTCAATAGAATATAGTGCACATGTGAAGTGCTTGCTTAGCCTATGTGGAGTATAGAGTCATCATTTAAGATTGTATGGTCGAGCAAACGTTTTTTTGTAACCTATAGAATGATAAAAATTTGTGTTTTCCCCTTCTACCCTTTGAGGTTATTTGCCGCCCTCTTTGTTTAAATTGGAAGGGCCACGGTAGGGATCAACATGAAGTGTGTTCTGAAATGTTGTGGCTGATAATTTGGGCATAGTATAAGAAACATGTTAGCTGCCATGAACATACGGGCTTTCCAGATACCAGGCCAAGTAAGTTTCTTTTGGTCTTAAATATCAGGCACATTCGGCTGGATGTCACAAGCAAAGCAGTAATCAGATGTCCTACCTGGGCCCATGTGATGTAACTAACAAAAATGATGTCTGCGGTCACGTTAATGTGATCAGATCTTAATAATAGTTAGTTCCACACATTAAAAAAGTAAATGAATAGCTTGCTAGTTTAATGAGTTTTAGCCCCTTGAAATTCATAGCAATGGGATTGTGGTAAACTATTTATCACATCGGGATTGGATATTTGCAAGAGTTATTGTGAGCATAACCACTCAAGAAGCATCATATAGAGGTGGCAATAACAAAAAGAGCTTGACAACAATATTTATGATGATAATGTTGACTACTTCAAGATAGTTAAATTGCTCATGGAATTACTGGGTCATTGCTTTTCTTTTTTCCTTATTATATTTTTATGGCATAAAGCATGCACTGTAATTTGATGTGCTACACCGTTATCCTTTGACATTCTTTAAGTGAACTTTCTGGGCTCATGCTTAACTCACCTTTTTGCTTATAGATTGCAAAGCAGGTACCTGGCATTACTCTGTGGATCGAAAGGGAAGGCCATACTCATAGTTTCTGTTGCACCGAGGCAGGTTCATTATGGGTTGCGCAGCATGTAGCAAACTTGATAAAGAATCAAGTATTAGGCTCATGCTAGTATGTTGTTTATTTTGCCATATTTTTTTAATATAATTCAAGTGATTGATCTCTAATTGCTGCGGATGATTATTATGTCCCATTCTTTTATATTAACTTTTTAAATAAACCATCTTCCTGTAAGTTAGTATCACTATTTGGTTTGTATTTTCTGGAAATTGAATCTATTTATATAATTCTGTGTAGGATTGTGGAAATGTGGATGTTTTTTTATTTATTTCAATGTTACATATTTCAATGCTGCAATTCAAACAGACTTCCTGCTCAACACAACACAATTATAAGTCACAACTTAAGGCATATTAAGGGAAACCCATGTTGAGTAGAAGCGATCCTAGTTATTGACCGTGGGAGGAGGAATGGAACCTGTGACCCTTTTGGTTCTACTGATGATGGTGACTCATACCCTTTTTTCCTCACAGATTTCAGAGCAGGCTCTGAATATTGCTCTATCAGTTGAAAGGGAAGGTCATACTCATGATTTCAATTGCACAGAGGCTGGCTCAGTATGGGTTGCTCGCCATGTCGTAAGCTTGATAAAGAATCAAATACTAATTTCAGGGAAATAAGGTTCGTCTCACTCCATCTTTTGTTGAATGAAGGTGATTGAATTGGAGAGCTATGGCAACAACTTATCCCTTGTATTTTGTGGCTGGATCTGGAATAAATGACCTCAACTTTGGTAGTCAAACAAGCATTTGGTCCTTTTTGTGTTGTTTTTGTTAGGATTTTGTTTTTAATTTTTTGAAAGATGACTCCATTTCTATAGTATTTGAGCTTTCGCATTATCGTCATATGAGGAAACGTAGGATTCTAGGAACTATATAACTATTTGGCATTTATTGGCACACAAAGTTTCATTTGACTTGGCCTTGCTCGTTGTCTTCTTACCTCGGTGATCAGTGAACATGTCAAGGATGCATTCATAGGCAACAATTACACAAGAAAAGTCAACAGAAAATAGAAGGGAACAGCAAAACAAATGGGAACAATTAGAAATAGTAACTGTTATTTTATTTGACTGTAATATTCTGAAGTAATGCCTCAAAAGAGGCTATAGTTAAGAAATTTTATCATTATGTAATCATGTAATCTCTTATAAAAAGAGAACATGCTTATGAATAATACAAGCAAGTTTAGCACAATTCTAAAGAGGTCACAGCTCCCTCCAACGAACACTTTTCTTCTGCTCCTCTTTTCCCTTTTCTTCAAACCACAATAGGTCACTCTAGGAAGTCTCGAGCCACCAAATTTCTAGGATCTTGAAGGAGATTTCCCTGTTCAACTACCCATGACCAGATTCTATACCAAGGCCCTTAACAGAACACTTCAATCACAAAATTTTAAAGACAATGTATTACAATATTTGTGAAAAATGGAACGAACTCTTAATGTTGTTTATTTTCATTCAAATTGTGCTGTAGGATATGCTTACTTACCTAGGTGTAATTTTTCCAGTATGGCTGCAGTTTGATCATTTAGGGTTCAACTTTGATCACCATTAATCGGATCAATGGAGTGGTTCCATGTGAATCTATGGGAAGTAGCATAGCTAACACTCATATATAGGTTCCTGTCCTCTATTTCATTTTTCGTGATGTGAACAGAAAATAATAATATCGACAATAATTCTACCTGATCACATACACAAAGTAGAAATAAGCACTCACTGAAATTAAAAGATAAAGCATTTCATGAACGAAAACTATGGTTGATTGCAGACATTTTTGGTTTTTATTGCATTCTTCCAGGCAATTAACTGCCAACAGAAAGTCTGTTACGCATTGTGGCCAAAGACCACCAAATGATAATATCTTAAATCTGCTTATGTTTGTTGTTAAGAGTTAAAAGATTCCACAAAGGAATACAACAAAAGATATTAGGTTTAAAGAATTAGGGTCTCACCACTAATGAGTTTAGCCTTTAGGGTTATATAGTTTTCTAACTTTCAGTTCTTGCTTATCCGTAATCTCGTGCTGTTGCTATTTCTAAAGTGCAACTGGGAACCACAAATACTGTAATAGCTCCATTATTATCATTGTAGCAAGAACCCTTTAGTGTTCAAACATATTCAAACACATGTACTGAAGGTGTTTTTTGGGTAGTTGAACCCTCCCGTTTCATGTTCTTACCGTAGCCAAGCGGAAAACAAATTTAGGTATTTGGTGGATGCCTTTTATTGTCCTAATTGCATCATAGAGCTTTTGGTTGACTTACTATTGAGTTCTATATTTTCATGGATACAGTTAAGAGAAGACAGTGTCACACGCAGTAGGTATGACTATGAAGCACATGTACGGATACAATATGTGATACTATGTCTATTCTCAAACAAATTAGCACATGATATTTTGTATCAAGCATGTGTTTATGTCGTGCCAGAAAAGCGTGAGATATGAACGTGTCTATATAAAACTTAACTAGCAGCATTGAAAAAAAAAAACAGAACGAGAGGATAACATGAGCTAGTGAATTAATGATATTTATTAGAGTAATGTTAGGTGCAAGACGTAGATTCATAGCCTTAATTGCATGCATTTTTCTAAACAAAATAAAATCAGAGGCTGCCAGCAGAAGAATCTGAATATCAGGACAGACAATCTGCTGATAATTAGCTTCTACTGCCCCTCCCGTGACTCTATGATTTCTGGATCATTTGATTATTCATAACAATATATAAGCTTTAAACGCAAGTTTCCAACTAAAAACCTGCTGATATGGACAAGAAAAAGTTGCAAGTGGAATGAAATTGCACATGGGCACTTTTATTTAAGGACAAATACCTATTCCAAATTGAATTAAGTTAGATCTTCTACTCTGATGAAGTAAATAAAAATATGAATTTTTTTTTTTTAATATTTTATCTTGTAATATATACGTTAAGAATCAAAACCTAATAGTCATTGTAATAATTTTCCATGTAAAGAAAAATAATAACGTTTTGTCAATACAAAGCTTGTGAATCTGGTCAAACCCTCTATACTTGGTTTTGTCTCTTTATTTCATGAGGGAGGGGGTTAAAGATACTCCTAGTCCTAGAAAAAAACACATTTGATTTCCTTCTGAAGTTTCCTATTATTGTCTTTTCCTTGTAGTTTTCTTTTGTCTCCTAAAATGTTTTAGATCAAAACAGCATCACTCTTATCGTTTTCTTATCTGAATAATAAATGGTAAATAGGCGGATTGACTATTATGACAAACTGCTGTCTTTCCCTGTTAGAAGGTAACTTATTTAGAAACACCCTTTTAGATTTTTTTTTTTTTTTTTTAAATTACATAATCTAATTATCAAGTTGCCTATGTTTAGCTTTGTTTTCAATATTTCAATAATTAAAATAAAGTCAACAATTAATGTATTGAAGTCTATGGTCAAATTAGAGAACGTTCAAATTTGATGATATATTGGTTTATTTATTTATTTATTATTTGTGGTTAGTTATTCACGGGTGGGTTAGGTTTATAGATGTCACAATTGAAAGTGATGAAACGTTTTTAAAAGGGTTTGCTAGTGAATTCGAATTCTAGTTGATAATAAAATTAAGTTATTTAGTCATTTTTATATTCTAAAGCTTATAAATACTAATTAAATATCATTCTCAAATGTATTTAAAAATATTATTCTCAAAATGATTTATCCTTATTAATTGGATAAATTCCAATGGACCAATAAACAGAGAACAAGTTGTATCAGTAAGATGTCCTTGAATCGCTCCACAATTCTTCAGACACTCCACTTGTCCAAAGATCAAATGTTACAATACGACGCCGTTGAAGGAGATAGCAAAACGTCCGCAAGGAAGAGAAATAGTGAAAATGGCGATGAACAATGACTTTACATAGACTGTAATCATTTGAAAAATATATATATATATATATTTATCTTTTTCGAAGAAATTAGAAGGATTTTAGGGTTTCTTGAGTGTCTGATATCAGAATGAAATATATCTTTACTTGGCCTGAGAGTATTTTCAAGACCTACCGCGTCGCCATTTTAGTCTTGGCCACGTGCCACCTTTTTGCCGCCGCCATTTTGTTGTTCTTTTGCATCTCGCTTCATTTCTTCAGTATCAAACAGAGATGAGGATGCACCAAACAAAGATGGCCCAGAACTGATTGTAGTCGTTAACCAGGTTACTTAGGACAATAGAGATGAGCCAAAAATTGATTGTAGTCGTTGACCAGGCGATTGAAATGTCGCCGATGTTGATTCACGAGTTAAAGAAATCAAATTACTCCAAATTTCATCTGATGAAAATTGCTGACAAAGATTTTGGCCTTAGTCATGATGAAATCGGACATGGATTTAGCCATTTTAGATCAAATTCTTTAAGAGGCGATATGAGAGAAAACTTACAGTCCGTTCTATTCTAAACTAATTAAAGACGATATAGTTTGAAAAAATATGAGAGGTGAAATTATTCTTGGTAAAAGATTATTCTTGGTAAAAGATACGAATGCGGTACGGTAATATAAATATAGATGGATTAAAATATATGGATACTCACGCTGTTTCCATCCCTAGTTGTAGTGAAGGTATTGGAGGTGGAGCTCAGTCATGTGTGAAGCTGTTTGGTGGTCAAAGAAGAGGAGCGTGTAAAGGCTCAGGGGCTCAAAAAAAATTTCAAGAAGGCTACACGTTCAAGTATTTGCCCTCCCTAAATTTTAACCTTAACTTTGGGCTTGGAGAGGCATAGTGTTTTGGTGGAAGTTAGTTGAAACGAGATATAGTACGGTGAAAGGCTTATAATGGCAACTTTTTGTAGTTTAAAAGGATTCACGTCAGCTTTTCATCTGTAACTAACAAAACAATTCTCTTTATGTAACAACAATCCAAGTTTTATACTTTTGCATAACATATTGAATTTTAAGCAGGCAAATGTAACGAGGTATGTATGTAATTGAGGTATGATTGGATGAAATTAAGTCAGTTTCATGTCACAATCAAATAATTTAACCTCCTCCGACCCCTAACAAAATTAAATTGCAGATGGACGGTCAAGATTATATTGTCATATGTAAACATTAACAAATATGTCATAGTACCATTACAAGGGCCCAAGTAAAAATGACCCACGGGAAAGATGTTTGCTATTAACACGTATATATTGTACCTTCCTTCTTACACAGTCAAATGCCTCGTCTCCGCAAGAGAACCAAATCCCAAAAGCCAAAAACTCTCTCTTTAACACTAGCAGTTACTATGTCCGCCAACAAGAAAAGGTTCATCTTCAATACTGTATCAGTCAACTTAGGCTGCAATAGCTGCAAGAAACCAAACCTTTCCAACATATTCAATCCAAGGCCAAAACCCAGAATGCCCACCACCTCCACCACCGCTTATGACGGCGGCTACTACAAACACTATAACCACGGCCTCTATTACTCTTCTTCCACGTCATCAAAAACCAACCCATCTCCAACTGAGTACGACAACACAACCACAACCTCATTCTCTCCCGCCACCGACACGACACCTTATAGCAACTTCTCCTACGGCGACAAGAAAGTCGACAAGAAAAGCAGCAGCAAGTGTTCGAGAACCGTACGAGGACTAGGTCGGGTGGGTGGCGAGAGTGTGGCGGTCGAGAAAGATTCTGATGACCCATATCTTGATTTTCGACAGTCAATGCTTCAAATGATATTGGAGAAGGAGATATACTCGAAAGATGACCTTAAAGAGCTTTTGGAGTGTTTTTTGCGGCTAAATTCGCCTTATCACCATGGGATTATTGTTAGAGCTTTTACTGAGATCTGGAATGGAGTTTTTTCTGTGCGATCGTCTTCTTCTGGTGCCAACAATTCCAGAGTAATCGAGTCTGAGCAGAAACTGCATCGGAATTATTACGATGGTTATGGCTACGGCTGCTAATTTCTTAGTCACGTGACTTCGAAGTTTTAGCGTTGCACGTGAAACTCTTTTATTACGGTTATTATTTATTTATTTTTCCTTTTTCTTTTCTTTTTGTAGTATGGGATAAAAATATTGTGAAATGTAAAAAATGTGGTTTTTCTTTTTTTTTTTTCTCTCTCTCTTAATTGTGAATGAAGATTTTAGTGACGGTCCAAGGGGGTAATGAAGATGTTAGGATGAGTTTTTTTAATTTATTATTATTATTTTTTTCTATTTATATAGAAAAAGTTAAAATTTTTTTAGGATTAATGAGACAGTTTTTTTGCAGTTTTTTTTAAATTTATCCATGAGAAGATCCTTAAGAGATATTAAAACGGTTTATAATTTTAATAAAATATAATAAATAATAAAAAAGGTGATGTTTTATTTAAATAAAATATTTTATTTATTTAGACTTTCGATAAAAAAAATATAAATATTTAATTACATTATGTATTAAATTGAAAAAATTAGCATGGAAATTGAAAAAAAAATTGAAGTAAAAAATTTTAACCTCAAATTCTGTATTTTGTCTTTCCATATTTTCACGTAAAAAAAGAGATTGGAAACCAAAATTTTCATTGATTCAACATATGCTGTTTAATACGTTCATTGGTTTTTAATTTATGTTGCACATATTTTTAGTATATGTATACTGTCATATTAAAATGTCTATATATTTTTATTGTACATATGAACTAATTAAAAAATAAAGTTATTTATCAAAATTAAATTGTAAGTACTCTATCAAAATCAAATTGTAAGTGCTCGCAGCTATTTTCATATGTCAACATTGTGTTATATAAGTTTACAAACAACCTTATAAATATAAAATATAAGCATTAGTCATTCACATTTTCTGATTATTTCATTAATAGAAGCAATAAAACATGATTAAGTTAATGGAAGAGAAAATTTTTTTTTTTTGAAAATTAACCATTAAACAATTGTATTAAAATTGTAAAAGAGTACTAAACATCAACAGAGTATATTTAAACACAGCTAATGCATTTATACAACAGTCTATAAAATATAAATCAATACAAATAAACTCTTTGAATTAAGTAGAAAACACAACTTTTATTGAGAAAAAAACTTCACTTTTTTCTACTGCTTTCATTTATTTTTAATCTCAAGTCCTCTCACCACAATCCCAAGAGAACTTACTACTTGCTAAGAGACAATTATCAATTTACCATCGATACAATAATGAAGTGGAGAGAGCAATTGCAATGCCGATTCCAAAAAGAATCAGAAACAATGGGCCAGCAAAAGTCCAAAAATCCTATTTTTAAAATTGAATTGAATTATTTTATAATTTTTTATTATATTTATTACGTTAATTTAATTTAATATTTAAATTTAATTATTTATTCTTTTAATTTAATTTTAGCCATATTATTTCATGCTCTAATTTACTCTTTATTTTCACACTGAGCAAGAAAATAACAATTATTATAGTTAAAAAATAATTTTATTCATATAATTTTTTTTATTATAGTTAATTTAAATAATGCATGAAAAATTATCATATTGAAATAGTGATTAATATTTAACGAGAGTTATTGAAAATAAATTAAAATTGAATAAATATATAATAGACAATTTAAAAATTAACTATAATATAAAAAAAACAATCTTCAATTGTTTTTTGACACAAATCAAAAAGGAAAGATGAATGAAGTATTTTTTGGGATGGAGAATATAATTATTAAATTTAATGTTAGTTAGAAAGATTAAGGAGTATATATAGTAGAGATTAATGAAAAGACTGTATAATTTAATTTTCAAAATATGAGTTCTAATTAGAAATTTTGAGTACAACTATAAAAGATTTGACAACTAACTGTAATTCATGGAGCATTTACATGCCATGTCTCTAATAATTATATTTATTAAAAAATAATGATATTTTATTACATTTTAATAATAATTTTTATTACTTTTTAAAAAACTCAAAACAATTTCGATTTCGAGACAAAATAATCATTTAAAAATGACTTATATTTTAGAATGAAGAAAGTATTTTAGAATAAAAAAATATGACTAAGAATTTGGATTAATGTATTTGAGTGTATTTACAAAACTAAATAGTTATTCATTTTTAATATTAAGTATTATTGCTTTTGTTTTTAAATATATTTGTCACATTTAATGTTTCACGTCCCTTAAAAATTATTAAATTTATTTAAATTA
This sequence comes from Jatropha podagrica, assembly GCA_947857235.1. Classification (NCBI taxonomy): domain Eukaryota; kingdom Viridiplantae; phylum Streptophyta; class Magnoliopsida; order Malpighiales; family Euphorbiaceae; genus Jatropha; species Jatropha podagrica. The sequence continues at coordinate 7,464 of CANUEP010041861.1, read as the reverse complement.
TAATAAATTATTGAATAAATTAATTATATTATCTTTAATTTAATACTATTTCATTTCACTTTAATAGTAATATTTGATCTTGTGCCGAAAATTATTAAAATTCATTAATTTTATAAAAAATCATGATAAAATGCATAAGTTGTCATTTTTAAATGTAAATTATAAAATAACTTTCAGTTAATAAATGTAAATGTAAAAATTATTCTGTCAATTTTTTACTCTTAATTTATTAAAATATTAATAAAACTTTTTTATTTAATTAATAGTTATAAAAAATAATTATTTATATATTTAAATTTAAAAATTTTAAAACATTTAAAAAAAAAAACAAATAGACAACACGGGAGGCGGAGTATTAATTAGAAAAAAAAAAGCTGTGAAGTTAAGCAGTTGAGAGATTAGAGAAGGCGGGGGTGAGTTGGTCAAAATCATTGACAAGTAGTATTGAGAAGAGAGCTTCGATGTTTTGATGGTGGGAAAAGATAGGCATTGGGATTTGAAATATTATACTTTTGTTTGGGAAATGGGAAGAGATTGATACTTTCATTATCTCCAGTAAGTGGCCTTTAGCTGTATAGAGACAGTTGGATTTCGTTTAATGCACATTAATGAAATAATTTTTTTTAAATCAAAATGAAATTTATTTAATTTTGTTACTTAGAAGTTGAAACTTTTGTTAGTTGCAGAAAAAAAATTATTGCCCTCATTTTTTTAAAATTATATGAATGCAATAACATAGAAATTTATATAAAAGTTGTAGAAGACAAGAGAAAATTTGGGCATAATATTTATAGATAAGAGAAAATTAAATTTGGAATTCTCGAGACAATTACGGTATTTATTTAAACATTTTCTCCGTTTTGACGTTAATTGCTGAATAAATATTTCCTGAGACTCTGTTTTTATGAGTTGGCTCCATCATAATTAATAGAGCAATTAATGCAAATCATAAACCGGAGCAAAGTTGGCTCGTGTTGGATTGATTCAACCATATCCTTAAGTTTTTAATTTTGAATATTTTTACCTAAGTGTGTGTATATATATTGCAACAAAATAATTTTCAACCTATTTTTCTAAAAATCTTTTTTCAAAAGAATCAATTTTTATTAAGAAAATCCGGTTTTGTTCGGTTTTATAAAAAAAATCCAATTTTTGTCACCAGTTTAATTTGATTTTCTAAAAAAAAATCAATTTTTTTCAAAAATCAGCCAAACTTGATAATTAAATCAAACAACCAATTGGTTTTGGTTCAATTAGTTCGACAATAATATTATGTATGAATATCTTTTTAATTTTTTTAAGAGATACAGAATTCTAGCATATAAAAGTTATTAAATGATAAAAGAGAAATATTTAAAATTTAAATTTTTAAATCTCTCTTCATGTCAAATCTATTAATTTTAGGTGAGGTTAAAAGTGACATTTAACATATTAAATCTGAATAAAAATGTTATTTTAAATGCTATGATTCTGAATCACCGTGAGACATAAATCTTTTCCTTTTATTTAAAAAAAGAAAAAAAAAAGCATGGGCAAGAATCTTGTGATGGTATTAGCATATGAATGCACGCAATTTATTGGAGTTTAATTAGACAGAAGACCAAACAATAAATGGTTAAGTTGAAAGAGTTGGGTTCACTTTTTGGGAGGCACAGTTCATAAATGTAGTTGTCTGTTCAATTAAATGTGGTTTACTTTCAAGGTTTAGTCAAATCTAAGGGACCAACCACAACCGCAAAGGGGAAATCTTTGATTCTTCAACCTTTACTCAGTGGAAACATCCATTAACAAGTAAGTAGCAGCTGCTCACTAAAAGTTTTAAAACCCTGTTTTTGATAAAATAGTTGTTTTTATTCTTAACTATGCAATCGGAGTAGCCAAAATTCAGTTTTTGAACTGGAACTGAAACTGAAACCCATCGGAATCAAAATTGAGAGGATTGCAATACGGATTTCGGTTCTAAATCTTTTAAAACTGCAAATTGACCGTTTTGATTGATTAATAATCTTAAAAGAAATTGCTGAGAATTGAAATGATTGATTAGTAAAAAAATGATAAGAAAAGTGACTAACTCATTGAAAAGATTGTTATGAGAAGACTCTAAGTACTTGGAGAACAATTGCATGTGCTTAAACACTTCTGTGATAAAGAATTTCATGAAGCCATGTCTTGTGGGATAAAGACTAGACAAATGTAAAAGTTTGAAAAAAAATTGATAAATACAATAAATGCCAAAACTTAACAATATGGTACTTAGATATTTCCTTTTTTTTCCGCCCTAAATATAATTAGTTTGTTTACGTGTTTCAAACTATAAATCGTTTAAGATTTTTTTTATATTGAGATTAAGAAATAATTATTTTTTAAATTATAAAAAAATTAGTAAATTCAAAATAATTTATTAATGCTATTTCAATATCTTTTAATAATATTTAAGTATGAGTTGGGATAAAATGCCATAAGTTTTTATCATGATTACAAAATTGGGAGAAAAGAAAAGCATTAAATAGAGAAAATGAAGATGATTGTTCTTTGTTTTGTCACAAATCTGATGGGCATTTCATTTTTGGATCATCATCTCATCTGTCTCTTTCACATTAATCTTCACCTCACTGTCTCCCTATTTTTATTGTCTTTCTTAAATTTTCTTTTCTGGAGGAACTTGAAGGTATTTATTACAGGAATTCATCCATTCATTTTTGTTTTATTGTAATTAAATAAATTTCTTTTATTCTTTTTCAATTTATTATTTATTCATGTTATAAAAATAAAAAAAAAGCTTCAAAAAAGTTATGTTTTAAAATATATAAATAAATAATTTGGGTAGATAATCAATAAATCAAATTAATTTGATGTTTTTTAAAATAATTAAGCATGATTATGTTTTAACTTTTAGAATAAAAATTAATTTGGTCCCTGAATTTGTTTAGTATGATAAAAAAAAAATTAGATTTAATCTTTTGTACCAATTTAATCCTAAAACTTGTATAAAATGATTAAAAAGATTCGATTCACTTTTTAGGCTAATTTAAGATTTAAACTTATTTTGATTTTTATAAATTAATAATTGATTTAATTTAATGTTATTAATTTTTTTATCATGCACTAAAAACACTTAGATTAAACTTTTCTAACACTTATAAATATAAATTTAAAATCTATAAAAATATCATTTTTTATAATATAATAAATTTATAAATATGTATTATAATTTTAATTTATTTATAATATGTATTATAATATATTTTTTTTATTGAAATTTTTGTAATTTGAGTTGTATATGTAGGTTTGGTTTTCAAACAATTAGAGTAATCTTCTACACAGGTCGAAGATACGATTGCCTGATTGGTTAAATTACTATCAGTAATAAATATTCCGAGATTCATTGTATTATTACTCTAAATTTGCATATTATTTCTAGGAATTTCAATTCAGTATTTTGATTTTATAAAAATTCAAGCTCACAACTATTTTTCTTAAAGAAAATTTTAATAAATTAATTGATATAAGAAATTTAGCAATCAAATTTGGCAACATTCAACCATTATGGATATATATATATATATATAAACCCTAAAATTATAGAACAGTTTATTAATTGGACAATATTAATAATGAGTCAAAAATTAATATAAAAATTTACGATGGACGCATCCATTTCAAAAGTAGTATTCCGACCGCTCGCTGCAAAGACGGTGGGTTGGTACGAGTGTCCACGTCAATGAATGCTTTTATAAAAAAGAACTAATATAAAAATTAAAAAAATAATTGTGATAAAAATTAGTTTTAATACCACAAACTTTACATGAAGCTCTGATGTCTTTCTATCAATTGAAATAAAAAAAAAAAAAAAAAAGTAGTGTTTGTTGAATAAAGATGAGACAATGATAAGGGTTTAAAAAGAGAAATTAAATCAATGAAGGATTTGGTGAATCAAAATTGAGATTGAGACATAAAGAGGCAGTGGAAATAAAGGACAGAAGGGAAAACTCATCCATAAAATCTATGCCAATGCCCACAAATAAGGATTGGGAAACCTTCTGACCCACTACTTTTAAATTGGTCTTCTAAGTACCCATTTGCAAGTTATGCAGTTGTGCTTAAAAATGTCATCAACTGGACCTGTGAGAATCTTTTTTGTGGACTAGTAAATTGGGTCAAGGCCCATCATACGAACCGATATTTTCCCTTTTCTTATGGTGATGGAAAATATTTACCCGCAAAAAATATTGAGATTTTGTTCGTTTCTTTTCTTTTTTTCCACTATTATTCTTAGATTCTTTGTTGGGCATGAGATTAATCTCGTTTTAAGGTATAATTGCTTCTTCTTATAATTATTTTTCCACTGATCAAATTTCGGATAAAATCCCTTTTTTGTGCTTTTCTTAAGAGAGGAAAGAGGCGGAAAAAAAAAAGTTAATAAAAACAAATAACTCGAGCTTATAACTTTTTGGATTAGATATAATAAAATACAAAACAAAAATAAAATTCTAAAGCTCATATATTCACACAGTCAAAGGTCTGTTTACAAAGCCCGTTTAATAAATGAGTCGAGATTGATTGATAGTAAAGAATAATAGAAAATAAATTTATAAATGGGTCCTTTTTTTGATATATAAAGTTCGATTCCTTTAACACATTAAAACAAGCAGAGGTTGAAATCATTGAACTTAGAACTCAAATCAAGCTCGAATAAATGGCTAACGAACTGATCTTTTGTGGGGCATAAGCTCGCTGGTTTAAGCCTGTTATTTGGAATTAGGTCGTTGCGGCTTCTAACAAAGATATATGCATATATAGATCAATGTGTATACCAACCGAAATCATGAGAATAACAGGACGTACTTCTTCTTCTTTTTTTTTTTTTTCCAACCCCAATCTCATGCATTGCTATTGTATATATATACATTTATAGTTCTGGGCTTCTGGCAGCTTGAGAGTCCTATTCGTAGATCACAAGTCACTTTCTCAACCACTGCAAAAATTTCAAGTATTCAATTAAAGCTAATTAATGATAAATATAGATTAAAAAAAAAAAAAAAGCATAGATCATATATAAGGTAATGCATGAATTATATCCCATATGCGATTTGTTATAATTCCGTTATCTTGTCATGGTGCAATAATAAAAAATAAAAAAAAAAACTTTAAACACCTGTTCAACCGTTCCTCTATGTAAAGATGTTCAAGTCCTCAATTTGGACACACTCAATCCATCTTATTTAATCTGAACCTAACTCACTCCTTAAAGGCTAGCTCAAGAGTAAGATAATTATTAGAGTGGTTTGCAGTTTTTCTTCTCTTTTTGTTTTGCAGATTCTGACATGAGTAGTCTGGAGGATATTTCAAACAAATATCAATAATAAATTTAAATAAAGAAATGTAAGAAACTTAATTTATTTTAGTACAGGAATTTAGCAAAAGCAATTTGCATATGTGACATGATGAGTTCATGATTTTCCTTTTATGATTATCTGCAATTACATACTCAAACATGAAATCAATAGAAGAAAAAATTAGATTTTCTTTTTCACAAGTCGGCTTTTAATGAGACTAGTCAAGCATTAGGTTTACATATTTAACTGTCCTACCATTAGAGGTTGTGTTTAGAAATTTTCTTAAAGTGTCTTTAGAGGTTGTGTTTGATACGTGGTTGAAAGTACTTGGAATTAACACACAAATATATGAGTTTTCACGGACCAAGTGTTGGATGGATATATATAACATTTATGGTAGGGCAGTCTCATCGATAAAATATTAAATAAGACAGTAAAAAGGGCAAAATGAACAATGATGGTGTACCCACCAAAACATCTTTTATAGAGTGTTAAATGAGACTGCTCATCTCATTAATCACTCCATTTACGTGTTTCAGTTTTCTCTTCTTCTATCAATCATAAAAATGGCTTTACAGGCAATAATTAAGAGGGACGAGGACAGTCTCATTTTTCAAAAATTGGCTTTCAACAAACCGATGAGGCGTTGGCTTGTGCACACACATGTTCACTTTGAGTTCTAAATATTGATTTTTTTTTTCCTTTTAAATTTTATAATTGTGATGTTTAGGACTTCTTGACATTAGTGTGGACTTGACATAGATGTAGTAAAAATAGAAACAAAAGATATTTATAAAGCAGATTTCTGCTAATTTGAATTTTAGGTTTATATAGTTGTTGTCTAAATGTAGACTTTATAATTTTTGCGAATCGCAAGTTATGATTAAGAATCAATAGTTACTGTGATGTCATTTGAAAAAATTTTATGCCTCCCAACAATATTTAGGTAGTCTGAATTGAGTGATGTTTGTGTAATGCAGGTATCTCCCTTTTGAAAGCTAAATCAATATATATATATATATATATATATATAGAAGTGACACGTGTAATATATTATAATTGTTTGACTTTCATTTATTTTTGAATTAAATTGTGTTAAATGTGGTGGAGTTTCTCACATTTAAAATGAATATTTAATACTTAATTTCAGATTTTAATGATATGGAAAGTTAATATATAAAATAATATAGAACTAGAGAGAGTAAAGAGAATAAATAGATAATAAAATATTAGAGTAATATTTATTAATGAAAAGTCACACATATATAGCAGATAAGTAGTATATCGTTGGAAGAATAGACTTCTATATTAAATAGACTTGTAGACTAATAATGAATGTAAACTTTTAACATACATAAGACATCCACTAATTTCATAACACTTCCTTTAGATGTTTATTTTCTAAAGAACATGTTTCGTTAAAACTTTAATAAAAAACAACTTTGTAGAAAAAATATTTTAGTAAAGAAAAAGTAGTACATCATTCTTTTATTAAATAAGCATTCATATACTGTCTCATTAAAAAATTTATCAGGAAAATCCAGTGAGAAAAAAACCTTTGCTAAAGGAAAAAAGAATATACTGTATATTTACTTCTATTCATGAAGATAAATCTTAAAATATTTGAGTTTATGCACTCCAATTTTGTACATCAATTTTTTAATACAGGTAATAGAAAGTTTGTAATAAAAAACTTATAGTTGAAAGTATTTCCATAATCAAATCAACAATATCTTTGCTTGAGTAGTTTAACTTCAATATTACCATTCTTTTTGGGAACCTGAGTGGTGAAATCTGGATAAAATATATTTTTCTTATCTCATGTAGCATATCCTTTCTTTAAGAAAAATATGCATATGAAGTATTATATTTTTATAATATTATAGAAAATTCACTTCTGGACAAGTAGACTCTATATACTTTGAACATATTGAACTATTTATCTCAATCAAATACATTTTTGTCTTTCTTCGTGAGTTGCTAAAATTTTCATATCTAAAAAAAATAGTAGCAATACTTCATTTCTTGAATACTATAAAATAATTGTATATCAACTGGTATATATATATATATATATATATATATATATATATATATATATATATATATATATATATATATATATATA
>CANUEP010041853.1:0-10690 GCA_947857235.1 Jatropha podagrica | reverse complement strand
ATTTTTATAAAGAAAATTTATTTTGTGAAAAATGTTTTATCTGTTTATGGTTTTGCCCGAATGGGGGTGGGCTCCCTGGGTGCACAAGTTGCAGGACCATGGAATCACGAGAGGTGATTCGATGGATAGTAAAGCATGCTGGGGAGAGAGCATGGTCCTGCTAAGGTGCTTTCACGGACTAACACCACTTGATGTGCATAGGGTTGCAGTTGTTTGTGGGTGATATGATTGACATTGTGTGAATGGAGAGTGCTCATTCATAATGCCTTATATATCATTTGTGTGAATGTGTGGGTTTAGTATTATATGTTATTATTCACTGAGTTTTATACTCACCCCCCCTTTCTTTTCCCCTTATCGTTTAGGTTGTTTCAGGGGAACGTGAATCATACGGTAGGATTTGGAGCTTTAGCTTTCTTTCCTTTTAAGGTTGTGTAAGGATTGTTTAAATGTATAAGATATGATTACTTAGAATTCTTATAATTGTATAGTAGTAGAAAATCCGCAGTTATGATAAGGTTGTAATGTCTTAATAATAATGCTAAGCAATTGAAGAATTTTATGGGAATGATTGATATTTGGAAATTATATGATAGGAATAGTCTGAATATATTATGACAAACGAATATTGCATGAGAAAATACTTTTATTGAATGGATATGGGCCCAATATATGAACAGTTTTTTATTATTAAGACTGAGTCAGAATTGTTGACTCTGATATAAAATGAATAATGTCATTATATGGGCTTACTAATGTGTCAGTTAAATGATAGGAATGGACTTTGGATAGTTTAGGCTTACTACGGGCTTCGGGGGCCTTAAGCTTACCTAGGTCCTAGTGCCGGTCCGGCCCACGGTTTTGGGTCGTGACATATAAGCATAAATCATATCAACTATATAAACATAAATCATATCATTAATAAATTAAATCTACATGTGAAATTACTAAACTAACCCTATGACATTATTCACCAAAATCATAATTAAATCATAATAATTTGTAATTAGGCTCTAAAATGATTTAATATATGCTAATGACATGTTTAGAAAATATAGATGTGACAACTTAGGTCAGGTTTGATGCTTGGGACTCATGTCGGATTTGAGACCTTTAGGATAATCTTGGATGCTCAAGTTTGTTCTGAGGCTTTTTAGGATGGAAGAAAGCAATGCACAAGCCAAGATTTTAGGGCATGACTCGGGCATTGCCCCTAGTTTGGGAAATGAAGGTGCTTAGGTTTGATATAAGGCTTTGAGCTCAGGTCTATGTTGGGGTTTTTTTTTCGTTTTTTGAGGTGCTCAGGTTTGTTTTGAGGCTTTTTGGATAAGATAAAATATATCACCTTGGGTAGGGATTAGTGTTTTGATTACCACTGGTTGATGTTTAGGCTACCACTGGATTGGTGTTTGGTTACCACTGGATTAGAGTTTGGTTACCATTACCACTCGATTAGTGTTTGGTTACCATTGGATTGGTGTATAGGTTAACACTGGATTGATGTTTAGTTACCATTGGATTGATGTTTGGTTTACCACTGGGTTGGTGTAGTATTTTGGTCCATAGCATGTAATGTGTGAATACATGAATGTTATGCCAAAATTGTTTCATGATGTGGGATGCATATAATCCTAAGGATCGATTCTAGGGTCGTTACATGCTTTTGGTGGATTGGTTTGAGGGTACTATCCACAAGAGTTGGTATATACCTTGTCATTTGACCATGTCGTATCAAATGGAACGATTGGTATGGCAAACCTTTTACCCTATCGTAAGGAACAAAGGTACGCTAGATGAGTGAGCAGCTTTTTTGACCTAGGACAGCTCTAAGGAAGATTGCCTCAAATTGATAATAGCAACTCGGTTTGCTTAATTCTAATAACGGGAAGAGATCCCAAATGATGCATTTGTATGTATGCAAGGTGATTATTAATTTGAGCCCAAATTGGATATTCGAAACATACTCAATCATCCTCTTTCTATATTTTTTAGTTTAAAAATGTTTTAAGGTCCCTAGTGGAGTCGCTAGCTAGTGAGCCCCCTCTCGAGTGCCGGTGGAGAGACTCGCACGTGGCGGTGTCTGACCGGACTGTCCCATTGGTCGGTTCATACCCAAAGAATCTGAAAAATGAGGAGACTGGTCGGAACCCTACTGTGGTCCCTTCTCTATTCATTTTAAGTTTAGCCCTGTATGCAGCTAGTTTGTTTGTTTAATTGATCTGATTTCTAATTTATCAAGTTTATGGCTCTGTTTAGCGCTTAAGTGATGTCTGCTTGGCTCTTTGGAACGCTTTGACTGTGTGTGGTGAGTTAGAGTCGCCACCTTTTTTTATTTTTGTTTTCAGGGAAAATATAAGGTAAAAGCCTCAAAATTGACTCTGTTATTGTGTGCCACAATGGATAAAATGCTCTAGCCTCGAATCATTGGGTTCAGGGACTAGGTTTTAGGTTTCATTGCGTAGATCAACAGTTTGGGTATAATTGAAAATCAAAATCATTATTTTGCATGAATGTCGGTTATCAATGCATGGGCGTACTTAGAATGCATATCAATATCTGGAATATAGTGCATTAAAAAGTAAGCAAATGTGTTAAAGGTATGTATTTTAGAGGGGAGCCCAACTCTAACCTCGTTATCTAGGGGTTCTAGGTCATACAACACATTCCCCTATGTCCTAACTTGTTAGTTCGATCAAGGGTCTGCTATCTAGGCTGAAATCTGTAGGTATGTCTTTGTACCTCGTTTGTGTGAGGATCAAGGCACACAAAGTTCTACCATTGATCAAGATGGGAGGGTTTAGAAGGTGTCACTCTTAAAGTTGGCTTACTAGTGTGTCGGCCGACTCCGAGCTTTGTTTGAAAGCTAGTTTTGCAATTTTGCCGGATGGACTAGGCTTAAAGTATGCTTAGTGCCAAACGAACTGGGCTTAATAGTTGATAAGGTGCCGGATGGACCATTCTTAATTGAGAAGGCCTGAGTTTAGTGATTATACCCTCATGATGCGGCTTGATCAGAGCTCCACAGTGTGTCGCCTACTAAGGAGGTCAAGTCTTCCTTTGAATATAAGCTAAGGTAGGGCATGAGGACTGGTATTATAGTCTTATATAATATTGTCAAAAGACAAATTATTAATAATTAATAATTAATCACCTAACTAGTAGCTTTGGCCTATGGAAGGTCAAAGTGTGAGTGAAAGTTGAAAGGATCGACCTATGAGAGCCAAGTCGGGCTTTAAACTCAACTATGGAAGATGAGCAAAGTTAAACTTTATGGCAGTACAATCGCAATAGGGTGTATGAGAGTCATTGATGCTTAAGAAGCACTTGATCAAGCAACAAGACATGCTTGTGAATGAGGAGGAGTGTGCCTTTTATAGGCATAGGGAGGTGGATGAGCCGGTCTAGTTGGCATCGCTAACCCTTAAATCGACACTAGAGGTATGCTTTTTGGTGCTGGCAGAGGGTCTCAGCTGTAGCGTAATCGACACCACCCTGTCACTGCCAGGGTGGATGGCGTTAATCCTCGTAAATGACCAAAATGCCCTTTGCCTTGGATTTTTGGGTTTCTAGGATTCTGGGAGTCCGTTCGAGACCCAAATGACGTCCGATTGAGCTAATTCTCACACCATTAGAACCATAGCAAAATTTCTTAGAGCTTGGTGCTAAAATCATATTCAACAGTATAGATCCTGACATTGCCTTTCATAAGATCCCCACCTGTGATCACATCAAACTAGTGAAATAGAAACTCCAAAGGCAAACACCAAAAATCTCTCTCATAATCAATGAGAAAATAACCAAGTTATTAGAAAACAACTTCATTAAGTCCATTGATTATTCGATGAGGCTAGCTAACATAGTACAAGTTTCCAAGAAAGATGGCAAGATCAAAATTTGCATCGAATATCGGGATCTAAATAAGCCCTACCCTAAGGATGACTTTCTTCTGCCACATATTGACCTATTTATTGATAGAATGGCGGGATCCAATGTGATTTCAATCATAGTTCTTTATGTGGGGTATAATCAAATACCAGTCAATTAGCCAGATAAACCAAAGACTTTGTTCATCACAGAATGGTGTATTTTCGACTATAGAATGATGTTGTTTAGTCTGAAAAATAGTGTTGTCACTTATTAGAGGATGGCCACCATGATCTTTCATGACCTAATGCATGAGAATGTAGAAGTATATATTAATGAAATGGTTGTCCACACCAGGGATAGGCTAATATCCACCTAATTTCCCTCGAGAAGTTCTTCTCTAAACTCTAACAGTACAATCTGAAACTCAACCCTACCAAATGTCTCCTCGGAGCTCCATCTGGTACATTCTTGGGCTACATGGTATAAAAGAGAGGGATTGAGATTGACTCTTTAAAATCTAAAGCCATCATCGAGATGCAACATCCTAAAATATAAAAGGAGATTAGGGGATTTTTAGGCTGCCTCTAGTAAATCAGTCTATTTGACTTGCAGCTAGTGGACACCTGTGGGCCAATCTTCAAAAAGTAGCCCCAAAGACTTGGGATGACTAGTGCCTAAAAGCCTTTGAACATATCAAATCAAACTTATTAGTAGACCTGTGGGCCAATCTTTAACCCTCTATCTCTCCAGCCTCCTAGACCTGAAAAGCCACTCCTTCTCTACTTATCAATAACAGATGAAGCCATTGGGTCTATGCAAGCATAAAAAGTACCAAATTGCCACAAAGAGAATGTCGTTTACTATATGAGTAAGTGAATGCTAGAAACATAACTAAAATACAGCAAGATCAAACAACTATGTCTAGCCTTGGCATGGGTTTGCATCAAGCTTCGGCATTATCTTTATTTCTACACTACTCACATCATCACTAACCAAAGTCCCTTGAAATTCCTTATGGAGAGGCCGATTCTGAATAGTAAGATGGGTAAATGGGCTACCATCTTTGCAACATATGATTTGAAATTTATTGCAAAGAAGGCAATCAAAGGTGGCGTGATAGCAAATCACCTAGTCGCATCCCCTAGTGATGCTGATGCTGATGCAACAAACATCAAATTTTCAAATGAGAACATCCTATAGATTTAGATAGATTAGTGGAAGATTTACTTCGATGGGGCCTCCAACCAATAGGGTTATGGCATCAACGTGGTCTTAGTGACTCCAAATGGAGAACGACTACCCTTTAGTGTTAAGTTGACATTCCAGGTCACTAACGAGGCGGAATATGAAGCCTATATCACTTTGCATTAAAAGTAGCTTTGAGCATTCAGATCAGACGTTTAATGGTTTATGGGGACTCTCAAGCACTTTAGAAATGGAAGATCAAAGAATAGCGTTTGATCCCATATGACTAATGCCTAGATCATCTGGCTCAACAATTCAAATAATTATCATTCCACTACTTGCCTCGGACCAAGAATCATTTTGTTGATGCACTAGCAACACTTGCCTCCATGGTTGATGCTAGCCTTGACATGGCCATCAAACCTCTAAAAATTTAGATTCACCAATAGCCAGCCTATTGTTGGAATCTCTAGCTCACCGATGGTAAGCCTTGGTACTAGGATATTCAGACCTAGTTAGAAAGATAAGAATACCCTAAAGATGCCTCTAAGTCTGATAAGAGGACCCTCCGGGAGTTATCAAAGAGCTACTTCTATAAGGATAGAATTCTATACAAATGAACTTGGAATTAGGCACATCTTAGGTGCATAATCGAGCAAGAAGCTCAATAGATCGTGGAATAGTACATGGCGAAGAAGAAGGCCCCCACATGAATGGAATGGCTCTGGCCCATAAGATCATAAATCAGGGTTATTATTGGCTAACCATATGATCAGACAATGCCAAATTTGTTCAGAAGTATCATAAATGTCATATTTATGCCAAGCTCTAGAAATTGGCCCCGATGGCTCTTCACCCTATGACTACACCATGGCCCTTTCAACTTGGGAAATTGACGTGATTGATAGAATCACCCTTAAGTCTTCTAATCAACATGAGTTTATCCTAGTAGCCATCAACTACTTCACTAAATGAGTAGATGCTGCCTCTTACCATGTTCTGAACTCCAGAAAAGTTGCTCAGTTCATCTAGACGAACATCATAAGTAGGTACGAAATCCCCTTTAAGATCATAATAGACGATGGGTCTCACTTTCAAAAAGAGGTCTCCATCCTAATGATTAAGTACAAAATCTAGCACCATCACTCTTCATCATACAAGCCCTAGACTAATGGAGTAGTTGAGACAGCAAATAAGTCCATTAAGAACATTCTTCAGAAGATGATTGAAAATCACAAAAGTTGGCATGAACAGCTGCCATTTGCCCTATAAGGATATAAAACCTCCATTAGGATGCCAACAAGGGCAACACGTTACCCATTTGTATGCGAGATGGAAGCTGTCCTCCCTATCAAAGTCCAAATCAGATCAGCAAGGGTCATGAGAGAAATTCAGCTACCCGAAATAAACTGGGTTTAGAACTACCATAATCAATTGAATGCTATTAATGGGACAAGGCTAGAAGCTCTTAATCAAATTTAGAGCTACTAGTAGAGAATAGCCAAACACTTCAACAAGAGAATCAGAGATAGAAAACTCAAAGAGGGTTGTCTTGTACTCAAGGAAATTAGAGCTCTTGTGCAAGATCCTTGAGTTAAATTCCCCCACATACTAAAGAAAATCCTCTCCAAAGGTGGTGTCATCCTATTAGACATAGATGGCAACAAGTTCACCAATCCATGCAACTTGGATCAACTCAAAAGATACATTATGTGAATGCATTCAGGCATTAGCACAGAAGTATCACTCCTTATGTCACTGTTAAGGTTGAACAATGGTGACTTGACTCCCAAAAATATGTCCTTAAAGTACAAGATATGTAGGTAGCCCAATCTGTGGATGCAATCACAATAATAATAAAATACATTTTTACCCCTCTTCTCTTAAAAATTTCAGATTTTCTGTGCCAAAATAAAAAATAAAAAAATCAAAACAAATCAAGCAAAGCTGAAAACCTGCATGGGCAGGCGGCTTAGGCAAAATCAAAATCCCACTAAGTTGAAAACCCAAAAGGGCGGCTTAGGCAAAAGTTAGAGCAACATGCTAGGTCAAAAACCCAAAAGGGCGGCTTAGGCAACAAGGCAATCTCATAAAGGATAAAATTGAATGTCCTTTTCTAAAAAAAAGTCAAAATGATTCGCTTTTTATATGAAAATAAATGTCACAATGATTCCCTTTTTATATGTCTTAAAACAGTACAAGCTACGTAAAAAGAAAATCACAAAAGCCCTATCATTAAGGCATCCATCTCTATCATCTGTCTATCTATGTCAATCATGTGTGTATCCACTATCCAGAGTGTCAAACCAAAAAGCGTGTGTCAATTGAACCCTCTATACATCATGGGTCAATATCCTACCACAAAGCCCTCACAAATATATGGGCTGAGTCAAAACCAAAAAAAAAAAAAAAAAAAAAAAAAAATTAAAGTCCTACCCTATCAATATAAGGTCGGCATGCACCAAGGGACTAGGCAAACCATCTACACCACCTTAGAGGTATCTCCCTACAGTCATCAAAGTCCTTAGGGTCAACTCGTTTGATAAAGTCCAAGGTCATCTCAGTCACTTCCCGGAGTCTAGCATCCATCTCCCGTGTTAGAGTCACTCTGCGCTCCCTCTCTTAGCTACCATGCTCCACAATCCACCAAGCCTCATAAGTAGCAATCCTAGCCCCAAAAGCTCCAGCCTCAATTACATCAGCCCTAATAATTTGACTAGCTACCTAAGATAGCAACAATAAATCAAGGAGAGATAAGTGTATCCTGAAAAAAATCTCCTACTGGCGATAACCCATAAACATGCCCCATCTGCCCCATCAGTCTGGAACCAAGATAGAATGTGACACTATCCATGCCCAACAGATAAGCTGTTTGGTACCCAGCAGACCAAACCAGAAGTTGGCTAATCTCGTACTAATCATAACTCCATAAAATCTTATCCGGCCTTAGCACGAACAACCACTGCAGCCACTCATCCTCTTGAGTCTCACCACAACTCACTGAGAACAATACTGAGGGGTGACATCGTGGTGGCTCCACTATCCTCAAATGATCCCTCAACTAGACCTATAAGATCAAATAAAAAAATAAAACAAGCAGTCACATGCAATACCTTCTTTATCCAAGCTGACTCAACTGAAAACACAATTGAAACAATTCAAAACCCTTCCTAAAACATGCAAAACCAGACATTACTCCCATTGCTCAAAATCTCAAATAGGCATTCATATGAATTCCAAACCTAAGCATATCTCAGAAAGCACCCTATTTAACCATGATAAAAGTTAGTTTGAGAATGATTACTTGAAGTAAGACTTGGCTAGCTGATTAGATCCCCTCTACCTTGTAAGCTCGGTCGAGGCTCAAAATAGTCTTCACCAAAGCCACACTAGCAATCTCTACACCTCGCTCCATCTGAAGGACCAAGTCTGCGACCCTCAGATCACCCCAGCGTACTGAACTAGTCAGTATATCGATGCTCACTAAATAAAAAACCAAACCCTGAGTCTTGAATCTCTGGTGCTCTAGGTCATCAAACCCGAGTGCATCCAGATACTGCTCAATCAATCCAAATAAATCCACCTGATCTCCTAACACCAACTCTCTAGCCTCTATCACACAGAGATCGAGCATCCTCATGAGGCTTCTGAAAAACCCAGTCCCAATCAGTGCAGCAACCGGAGCCCTCTCAAAACTATTGCCCAAATATAGTCGCAAACTCCTTGTATGTCAGACACATCTCCTCAAAATGTGTACCCAACCAAAAAACATGAGTTTATGGATCCCACAGGTGCAAACAGGCATCCGAAAAAGCCTAGTCCATCGGTGAGCCTCTTAACATCACCAAAGAAGCCATAACGTACCGACTTAAATTAATATTCTCCACTTTATCAGCCTCTTGGTCCTCCTTTATATTCCATAACTGATGAATGGCTCCATTCTTGGGCAAAGTGTGTGAAATTAGAGAAAATAGGGCCCCGGGGTGCAAAACGATAAGCGTTTAGGAGCAACAAATGAGGTGTTTATAGGCCTCAACCTCCACCAGCCAAAAATGCGCCGGCACCAACCAGGCCATAATCGGCACCAATGTGTCCTAAAATGGCACCGTTCTGGCTTGGGCAAAGTGCCAAAATGGCATTATTCTGGAAGAGGCTGGCGCCGATCCTAGGCTGCACCGAAAAAAAGGGGAAAGAAGAAAAAAAGAAAAAAGAAACTAGATAAAAAAGAATTGGCACACCGAGCCTTATTTTCTTACAGACACTGTCAAAAATTGAGCTAGATCATCAGAAATGGCATGTTAAACATCATGCATACTTATTCTGTTCAACTAACCATGATTTTCAAATCATAACATGGGACAATAAGATAAACAGTGTCAATGGACTCAATAATCAGGGTAGACAGTGCCATCAATCTAGTAAAATAGGGCGACCAACGCCAAGTCAAAAGTCAAACAGGGAAGTCACTGCCAAGTCAAACATAAACAGGGTGATCAATGCTAAATTCATTCCAAAAGCAGGCCAATTTGTGCCATCAATCTAAAAAATAGGGCTACCAGCGCCAACCTAGAATCAGGGCAAGCTATGTCAACAAGAACCAAATAGAGTAATCAGCACCAACTTAGTAAAAATAGGGCGACCAGTGCCAAGTGAGAATTCAAATAGGGCGGTCAGTGCCAAGTAAAAAAAAAATAGGGCAATCAATGCTAAATTCGTTCCAAAAATAGGGCAATCAATGCCATCAATCCAAAAAACAAGGCGATTAGTGTCAACTTAAAAGAAATAGGGTGATTAGCAACAACTTAGAAATTAAACAATGCGATCAACACCAAATCATCTAATAAACGGGGCAACCAGTGCCAACTAGTTTAGTGAACAGAGTGACCAGCGCCAATGCAACCAGCTCCCATACCCTCTACCATGTTAAAGGCGACCTTTGGGTCTATATCAAAATCAAAATCTTCCACTGGCTCTACACTGTCGCCTTGCCTTGAGGAAGATGATCTAATGCCTGTGTCTAAAGACCTATCCAGAGGAGGCTCGACCTCAGGAGCCAGTGTGGTAACTACCCAGTCGGCATAAGTGTCCCCGGCCATTAGGAACTACTCAATTAGCTCGCCCAGTGCCTTCTCACTCTGATTCTCCATGCCAATGCCATGCAACAGGTCCACAGGGGGGCCAATTGGGATTTGATACAGGCCCATGCTCTAATGATAGACTCGATCGTCCATGTGGTACTACCTCATCATCCCACACCTCTAAAGGACTCGATTATGCATCATGGTCCAAGAATTTTGTAAATTGCCCTCTAAAAGAGTGTCCACAACACACTAAAACATGCGAATCCTCACCTATAAAAAGCACATACTCCCGGATGTCAAAATCAAAGACTCAACGGAAAGACAGAATGCACGAACCATTTAGCACATACTAAGCTATAAACAACTAATTGAATCTTCTCCTTAGTGCTAGATGATTGTGAATACCCAATTTTTCAGGCTCAAAAAGCCTATTTTCCCGGACTGCAAACAGTCCGGCCGGACCAAAGGCCATTTTGGAAGTTCATCGAAAGTATGCCAATATGGTACTTGAAACGTCCGAAAAATTACGAGGATCGCAGAACTGGTCCCGGAATATT
>CANUEP010041794.1:0-23872 GCA_947857235.1 Jatropha podagrica | reverse complement strand
TTTTGAAAATTTTGGAGACTATATGTTAGAAATAGTTTGACCATATTATGACAAATAAATATTTATATGAAAATCTATTTTTATTAAATGGGTACAGGCCCGAGCTATGGATTACATATGTGATATTGAAGCTGGGTCAGAAATGATATTAACTGTTTATTGAACAATGTAATAATATGGGCTTACTATTTTTAGAGTCAGATGACAATAAAGATGAAATATTATAGTTTAGGCTTATTACGGGTCTCAGAGGCCTTAAGCTTACCTAGTTCCTAGTACCGGTCGGGCTCACGGTTTTGGGTCGTGACACATACATATAATTCAGTGGTTTTGGTTCACAATATTTCAAGTTAAGTAATACCAATATAAATTTTTTTACACAGTTAAAAATTATCAAGAGTAATAAAGTGCTTCAAGTTGAACTTGTATTATATTAAAAATATCTTAATAACTAATACATGAAAAGTTAATCATATTAATGTCTACCCATATGTCCACCTGTACCACACTTTAGAGGCCTCTTATTATGACAGATTTGGGCGTCCTGCATATTCTCTAATACCTTGATTTTCTTTTTCATACTCAATATTTATATTGACACTCATTCGAGGAGCTTCAACTACATTCACATATGGTTATTGTGGGCTAGAAAATGTCAGATGAATTTGTTGATCGGGTACCATCATCATCTCAAAGAAATCATTAAATGAGTGCCTAGTATATGATGTAGATTCATCACATGTGCCAAAAGACACCACAGAAGTATTGAAAGCATGTACTATGTGAAATGACATTACCTTGCCTATTACGGAGAAAGAAGTATGGGTTTGCTAGGTTGCCATCATTGGAGTGTAATGAATGTTCAATGACATTTCTAACACTGTAGATGGTACACTCCACTCAGATTGTGGTGCAGAAGATGATGTGTCAGCAAAGTAGCCCGATAACCTTCATAGTAATTATATGTCATAGGAGGAGGGACTTAAGATATACTGTCTACTGGCGACGCTTCAACTGAAATATGTTTAGACTCCATTTCACATCACCCTCGCATATGTAGTTTTTTTGGTATTTGAAGATGAGAAAACTTTATAGATGGATGAGCAGGTTGAAGTATATGATGAGTTTCGATACAAATTTCTTCATTTATTGCATTGAACAAGCTAAATAATCTTTGATGGAATGGTGAATTTCCACATATTGGTGATGTTGAATTGTGAGATATATATTGGAGCCCATCTGCTTGTATTAAAAAAATATTATGGAAATAAGATCAAATTTTATTATTCAATTAGATTAAGAAATTATAAGATAAGATAAAAAGATATTGAATAATTACCACAACTCTAATTTTTGTACCTCAAAATGAAATCCAACATCTAGTTCATTGCACATGCCATTACATACAGTCTGAGTGAGGGCCTAAAGGTGCTTGACAGACGAAATAAAATTGTACAAGAGAGATGGTTGTTCCATGCTTGAATGAATGGTTGATTAATTTGCTCCCAATCATTGTTAATATAACCTCGTAAATCAATAGAATGCATCCTATCATCTTGCTATGGTGCCATGAGTATAGGTTGATCAATCCTAAACTGTGAAAGGCAATGATCAGATTGATGCCATTTTACAATGTGGAAGCAAATCAATGGTACTAAAGTGAATGAAATAGTATGTCACAATTCTAGGCATAAATAGGTGCCATGAGTATAGGTTGATCAATCCCAAACTGTGAAAGGCAATGATCAGATTGATGCCATTTTACAATGTGGAAGCAAATCAATGGTACTAAAGTGAATGGAATAGTATGTCACAATTCTAGGCATAGGCATAAATAAAAATAATGATATATTTATTATTATGATATAACAGATGTCATGACATGAAATCCACTCAATTGGATTTATTTCATTCCCTGAAGTGAATAGAATAACATATAATATTAAGTGTAAGTGTGAATAATGACAATAATATTCTTGTTATTAAAAATGTTAATAAGATTATTATTGAACTACTGATCCTTATAATTGTGGAAATTATGAGTAATCAAAATAAATCTTACCACTAGAAGTTGCAAAAGATATGTATTTACTGTACACCAGAATATATAAAAATAAATTTTGACTTTGATATTAAAAGTTTTTGAAAAGAAAATATTAATATTTAGAGAAATGACTTTCATGCACTATACATTATTATCTGTTTATCTTGTAAAAATTTATTTTGAAAATATTCGTTGAAATGAATATCATATAAAAATAATAATTGTATGAATATAGTTGTAAACTAGAAATTTACACATTTAAATATTTTTATTATTTAACAATGGTAGGTTGGGTTATCTAGGATCAATATTGGTGTGAAAAAAAATTAAATTCTTATATGGATATTTATTAAAAAACCGAAAGTTTCTTCAAATCTAATGATTTTTAATGGTTACATTCTCAAAGTAGTTTTTCATGAAAACAAACTTCCTATTTACAAATAGGAATAGTGCTATTTAGTAGAAATTATTCGCATCAAGATCGCTAAATTTATTAATTATTATGAATCCCAATATCAGGAGGAGATAATAAGCAGCTGAAAATGATAATTATTGAAAATTATTATTATTATCAAATTCTAATCATCTCACAAAATTGTATGAACTAGAAGTTCTAAAGATAGTTATTTTACAAACTATATTAAATTAATAATAGACTTGCACTAGAATCAAAATCCTTATAAGATAAAACTGTATATGTTAATAAATCTATTGCATGCCTGAAGTGTGGTAGATTGATCAGTTTCAAAGATAAGAATCATTGAAAAATAAAAAGGAGCAAATATGTTATATATGCAAATTTTAGAAAGAAAGACTAGAAGAGTAAACTCCAGAAGAGATCTTGAACATAACTGATGAATTTTCAGAAGAAATTCAGGTACCTAAAGTCAATGAATTTGATGAAAATAATGAAATGAGATCTCGACAAGTTATGTCATGTCAAGAAAAGATAGAATCAATATAAAATAAATATCGATTGTATTTTTACATATGCTGTAACACTTAATATTGTGAAGAATTATGAGGATCTTGAATATAAGTCTTACTAAGGATATATAGACATAAAACGATTGTCTATTTTATATAATTTAGTTTATATGGATATCTGTATGAAAATTCATAAAGGATTTAAGTTGCTTGAAGTACAAAATTCAAATTCTCAAAAAATTATATTAGAGCTCTATTTGGATTACTTGATAATGATAATCCTTGAAGGATTAAAACATACTTGAAGCATGAAAATTGAAACCCTCGAAATATATTTAAGTAAATTATAAAAATTTTTATATGGATTAAGGAAATCTGATGATATAGTCACCTTAAAGATATAGCTGAATAAATATCATGGAATCTATGGTGAAAAATAAATATATAATATATTCATCGTGTTTCTATTCTTCTTTGATCAAATATACGAAAGTCTCTAAAAGATTTAAAATGTTTGAAGCATATAAAAGATTTTTGAATGAATTAAAGTAATATACTCGATATGTATATATGATAAATGAAGATAATATAAATGATTTAATTTGTCATATATTTTTATGAAAAGGTCTACATCTAAATTTGATATCATTGCTGTGTATATTGATAATATAAATCTCATTGTATTCCAGTAGAGTTCCAAAATGCAGTAAAGTATCATATAAAAAATTTGAAATGAAAGAATTTGAAGTACTATATCTTTTTGTAATAATGAAAATACTATGTCCTGAAGTACCATACTGAATATATATTTTAAGAATCATTATACTCATAATAATTGATATATGATTTACATTTTTTTATTTATGAAAAATGTCATGATTTATGAAGCAAGTAAATAATAAGTCTAATTGAATTAAAAATTTTAAATCTACTTACCAACATCACTAGTGAACTTCTAATATAATTATAATTATATATTAATTTAAAATGTAATTTGAGAAGAATATAAAATTTACATATAACTATAGTATTTTTTAAAATGTAACTCATATAAAATATCACTAATAAACCTGTAAACATAATTATAATTAAATCTTAATTAAATGTCCTCTTATTTTTTTATTTGTATCATCATACATATTAGTATACTTATAGTTAAAAGTCTAGTATATATAGATTAAGGATTACAATAACTATAATTAATTATAACATACTACACATATTTTCTAATAAAAAAAAATTATACTTAATACTTTATCTAGTATTATTATTGTTACAATTACTATAATATTGAAATAGAATTATAAAAATATTTGAAAATGTAACTTAATTAAATTTCCTTTTATATTTTTTTTATTAGTATCATTATATATATTAATATAATTATACTTGAAAGTCTATTATTTATAGATTAAATATTACAACAACAATAATTAATTATAATCTATTAGACATATTCTTTAATAAAAAATATTAACCTTAATATTTTACCCAGTATTGTTATCATTATTATAATTATTATAGTATTGAATAATAATAATAATAATAATAATAATAATAATAATAATAATAATAACTGTTTACCATCCAAACCACGTAGTTTAAGAGGTTTAAATGAATCCATCCAAACCATGTTGCATTACCATCCAATATTTTAACATGAGAGCATATATATGATTGCAAAGTTGATATGGGTCGCCATATTAAAAATATTAGACTCGTTGTCCATCTTTTGTTTATATCCCTTTTCCAGTATACCTTTAGCTGCTAACATATTTTTCCATGAATGATTCGGTTGAAAACCCCTCCCATGCATTAAAAGAGAAAAAGAAAAATGAGGAATGTATGAACATCTCTAAAATGAATACCTCCCTCAACTTCGCACAACGGTTTTTCACTAAGAGCACTAACGAATTTTTCTTTCCGTACTTTTCTGAACCAAACAAAAATTTACCAATGGAGCTTCAATGTCTTTTTTTTTTTTTTTCAAAAGTACACTGGAAAAAATATGTTATAGAAAAACATTTTATAGTTTAGGGTTACCATGTAGAATTTTGGTATTTATGAACAAGCATCAGTACTTTTCTATCATATCAACATCTGGGAATTAATATACTAATATCACAGCTTTAAACAAAACCAAAATAAATGTTAAACTAATAACTCAACAATGCAAAGGTGTAAAGACTTCCTTGTATCGTTACTCATTATATTATTATATATTTATATACACACACATCAATGTAATTGCACGGGAAATGGATAGGTAGATCCCACTCTGTTTGATTCTTTATGTAGCCGTAATTTGTTCCAAGCTAAGACACGCAATTCGCGGTGCCTTACAATCACGCTCTTCGTTCCACGTCACCACTTCTTTTGCTTCCTGTCAAATTTTTCTTCGATGTCAAAGATGATGCAATTATTAGCACTATCAAAGTTGATTGAATATTCAAGATTTTGGACTCTGGGTCTGGGTCTTTTTACCGTTACTTGGTTGGGTTTCCACTGTTCGGCTCCGTTTGTTGATTTTGGTGGTTGTTCAAGTTTTTGGGTTCCATTTCTCGTATGTGTTTTGAATTCCCAGGTTTGATTTTTTTTTTTTTTTTTTTTTTTTTTTTTTTTTTATCTGTGGCTTGTGAAGTTTCACATTCATGTGTTGCTACGCTTGATTAATACTGCAAATTGTTGCTTTTGTTGGTCAGATACTAAAAAACTGTGTTTGGTTTTTATTTGATTGTGTAATTATTTGTGTCAAAATTTGGAAGGGTAATTCAATCTGGGTAGTTTCATTTTTTCTGGAATTTGCTTGAAAATGTGAAATCTCCATTTTGAAATTTGAGATTTCTGTGGGACTTTAGTCTTGAATTGACCATTATTATTCTGCATTAAGAAAAGAAAGGAAAACAAATATGCAATTATTCTGTGCAATTGTTTTCCAATAAAGCAAGTTTTTGCGGACAAGGTTTGTTCAGTAGTAATCGAAGCATTCTCAAAGTTTGAGAATTCGCGACTTTTTTAGAGTAAACTGAGATTAGAAGTTTATCTGCGTCCTATGACTTCATCTGTGGTGATACTATAAGAAAGCATCTCCAGTGGAATTGATGTTAAATGCACAAAGTTTCATTCTTCGGTTATTTTTAGTTTATATTTCTGAATTGCTTGTTTTGAAATCATGCAATTTCTTTGTAACTGCTTGACCTTTAATAGGTTTCTAAATACTATTCTGCTTTCATACTAGATAGATATAGATGTCTCAATAACTCCATGAAATTAGATGTCAGCAATAAGCTGTCAATTAACTCTCTTTCACTTCAACCATAAAGCATGCTTATAGTTTACTAGTAAATTCTGGTATTTGGCTTATTATGTCTTCTTAAGAGAATTTTGATAGTGATACGAGTATGGGTAAGTTATTTGTTTCACTATATTAACACTGCATGGACATCATTAGCTTCTCTTAATTTAAAAGGAATGTATCCTGCATTAGGCATCTGCATAACAGTTTCCAAAATTTGTGTTGGAAGTGAAAAGAATGTCTCTTCTTTTATAAAGTTTTGGTAAAAGGCTATATGCTGCTCAGGCATGCATCACCTTGAACTTATAATATGCACAAATCGTATCATTATAATTATTGCAATATGCAAAAAGTCAGACAGTGATAAACTCAAATTTTTGACCTTTTCATTTCTTTATGTAGCAATTTGGGTAATATAGTTTAAATTTCAAATTCAAAGACACTGTTCATGCCAAAGAGACACAAAATACTTGTTATTTTCACTGTTAATAGTATCTTTCTAATTTTCTTTGTTATTAAGGACAAGTTATTTCATCTTGCGCATTTTCCCCTTCATTATCTTTCAAAGGGGTATTTTCAGTCGCTTTGTCTTTTGGTTCCTTGTGTTGTGATTCCTAATTCTCAGCATTTAGTGATGATAGCTTAGAATTGGAGAAAAGAAATTGCATAAATTGGATGTTAATGGAGATCGACATTTTGACAATTGTGTTTCACAGGGTAAGCTGACTTCTGAATACCAGAAACTTCGATTATAGTACTCATTTGGAGACAGGGACACTACTGCAAGCATTAACAATTGACCAAATCAATAATGGCTCCTGGGGATACCATCTGCAAGGAGATGATTGAATCACGCGTTGCATATGCAGATTATGAAACGGCAACTTCCAGTGCTGATTCACGAGTTTTGCCTTTCAGAAAAGCTGCAACTTGTTTAGGTGGAAATCTCAAAACATCATCGACTAGTGATGTGCAGAACCTGCTTGAATGCCCTGTCTGCATGAATTTAATGTGTCCTCCAATTTACCAGGTATGCTATTTCATTATAAAAACTAAAAAAAATTGGAAGATTCTCTTTAAGAATCTATTGAGTAAATTAAAACTTTTTTCTTTTAGATGGTTCTTGCTACAATCAAGTTGCAGTTCTAAGTTATCAAAAATATGTTTGAAGGTCTTGGTTCTTATGGAACATGAACGAAGGGATAACAGTTTTATATACTAGGAGTAACTGATTTTTGTTGAACTATATATTACTTGTAAAGGATGGAGTATGGACATGGACGCTGGACACAACATTGATAAGACATAGCTATTCTTAGAAAAACATAGCTCATCAAATGCCTGCAGTGTAGTGTTGGGTGATGTGTTAGGAAGTCTCTAACATAGATGTACACCCAAAACTAATGTGCCCATGCTTTATAGCTTGTAAATTATGTTACAATAATAACATTTGTTAGCAACACAATGCTCTTCCTAGTGATATTGATCAAATCCTACCATTGCACGATTAGCACAATGCTGACAACATAAAGGATTCATCCATTATTTTTTATTGTGGTGACCAAGTTACTAATTTTCAATGTCAGTGTCCCAATGGCCATACTCTATGTGCATACTGCAAGGCAAGAGTACACAACTCTTGCCCAACTTGCCGTGGAGAACTTGGCAATATAAGGTGCTTGGCTCTCGAGAAAGTAGCTGAGCCACTGGAACTCCCTTGCAAATACCAGATCAAGGGCTGCCTTGATATCTTTCCATACTACATCAAGCTAAAGCATGAAAAGAACTGCAAATATCGTCCATACAATTATGTATATGCTGAAGCCGAATGTTCTGTCACTGGTGACATTCCACTTCTCGTTATGCATCTCAAGAATGATCACAAAGTTGACATGCATGATGAGTGTTCCTTCAATCATAGATATGTCAAATCCAACCCCCAAGAAATTGATAATGCGACATGGATATTAACTGTAAGATTTCTCTTAAGCAACATTATCTGATTTTCTTATCAGTGATTGATTTAATAGTTTCAATGAGTATTGAGGCTCCAAAATTTTCTAGCATTTTTCCATCAGCAAACTTAGTCCTGAAATTATCAAGCCGTTTGGTTGTGTTTTTAACAAAATCATAGACCCTAAATTTTTCGGTACTGCGGCAACATAGCTAACCGCCATTTTTACTTTTTTCTTTTAAAAAAAAAAAAAAAAAAATCCATTCTTGACTTTTTACTGCTAATTCCAGCTGATGCATGTTTGAAGAATGAAAAAGTACAACCAAAGAATAATATTTAATGGAAAGTGGATGTGTGTCTATTCAGCGACACGATTTCTCATTTTATATAATTTTCAAATCATAAATGGCATAAGATGTATCTCTGTACCTATTAGTTCATATGGACTCGTTTCTTGATTGCTGTCTGCTGAGAACGAAAGGCCAGTCATAGAAGAATCTAGATTTTCAATTAATTGTTGTATTCTGTAATCAGTTATTTTGATGCCCTACACTCCATTGTAGCATGGTTCACCTATAGTAATAAATCTCATTTTCACTAATACAAAAACAGAATCCTTCTATGTACTCTTAGGACACATTTGGTTCAATCTGAATTGGAAATAGAATGCAATTCTTAGAATTGCATTCCATTGGTTTGGTTTAAAAAATAATCTGCAATGTTTTTTATAGTTTATGTTTGAATAATTTAAGTTTATATTACAATTATATGTAGATTTTAGTTATAATTCTTAACGTGACCGACAAATTCCTATTTAGTAACTTAAAACAAGCTTGGAATAAGATTCTTTGGGTTTACACATTCATTTTCATTCAATCCATAAGTGAGGTGAACCAAACATGCCCCTGGTTTTTCCAGAGGAGATGAGAACAAACTACAATTCTGAAGCATAGGCAAGCCATTGCTTAGCATTATCCTATCTTCCTTATATAAACTGTTTTGCTTGATGCAGGTCTTCAACTGTTTCGGCTGACAGTTCTGCTTGCACTTTGAGGCTTTTCAAATAGGAATGCCATCTGTTTACATGGCTTTCATGAGATTCATGGGAAGTGAAGACGAGGCAAGGCAATTTAGAAGTTGGTGGAAATGGCAGAAAGCTTACATGGCAAGGAATTCCCGGAAGCATCCGCGATCGCCATAATAAAGTTAGAGATAGGCAAGATGGACTTATCATTCAGAGAGACATGGCACTTATCTTTTCTAGAGGTGATCAACAAGAGCTGTAGCTGAAAGTGGCGGAACGCATATGGAAAGAACAGTGAGATTTATAATGCAGTCAGAAATTGAAGGGTGTGATTTGTAAATAAGTAGCATCAATTGCTCGCATTTGCAAGATCAGTTTTAGCTTCTTTTTTTTTTTTTCATGATCAGTAGCTCTCGAGGAGTTTGAATATAAGAAAGAATCCGTACGGTATTAGACTGCTATGAGTGTGGCAATAATCGATTCAGTCAAAGTCAAAATCAAATTAAAACTGAATAAATTTATTAGATTTTACAAAATATAATGGATTTGAATTGATTTGATTTAATTTGATCCGTCAAATAGAATATCTTAAAAATTATAATATATTGAATTAAAAGCAATTGACTCGATTCGATTTGATTTTATCCTTTTAACTGATTTCTGCTCAATAATTTTACCTTGTCGCGGTAACTCTTTAGCATGACTATTTAACACTCCATTTAATATTTTGTGAAGATAACTTAGCTACCTACCTATTAAAAATAAGTTCCTCATGCATGTCTGAAATCAAAAAATAAAACGAAGATTCATAAAACTCGCCATAACTACGCAAAATCTTTTTACTCTGTGCAAATATTCGTAGAAAGGGTAAAAGTCTTATGGATTTGCATTTATTTCAAGCCATAAATATGCTTTAAGGTGGATTTTGTGTGGTTGCGTTTCCTTCTAGGTTTCGAGCTTTATGTAGCAGTGGCATGATTGGATGGGTAAGGATAAGACTCATGTACATAAATGAGAAATTATGTATAAATACAGAGATATTTAACTTCCATCAGATTTAAACCAGGTAATGTCACAACCCGTTTTCAAAGGTCGAACCCACACTAAGACCTAGATGACTTAAGGCATCCGAAGCTCATAGCAAGCTAATACATTATTCATAGACCTAATGATAAATCTATATAAATAAGATTGTAGCCTCATCTGAAGTTTCATAACAAAACTCAAATATCCAATAAATCCATTCTCATAATTGATCGATTGACTACAATACATTTTATGGGAAAAAAATATATAACTATCGGATTCAATTACAATCCTTTCTGAAATACAATTACAGAACTCTATAAATTACAATCTTTTACACTTATATGCTTAATACTACTGTTTTTTTTTTAATTTGTATTCCACTTAGTTGGATCCATCAAGTTCTTCTTGATCTTATTACCTAGAAAAATAAGGAGGCAGGGTAAGCACCAAACTCAATGATTAGAATTAGATAACTCTCACCCCACACAATCACATGTATGATAGTCATATTATACCATCGGTAGCTCTCGGCTAATTAACTTGTAAGTATGAATTTCACATTTATCAAACATGTTACAACAATTTAGATAATTAAACAGTGAATATTAATCCGTAGAATCACTCATTATAAACAAAGATCAAACTCACCCCCAAAGCATGCTTTAAAATAACGTCTGGAAACATAATCCATGATCCTTGTGTTAAGTGTACTCAGAAAGCCCACCCTTGTTTAGGCTGGACGAACCTCGTCCGTTTATTTCTCTTTTCTTTTCTTTTTTGTTACTTTTCTTTCTTTTTCTTTTTTTCCTTTATCATTGATGCGCATCAAATTACAGAGTGCATACGAGGGCACCCGCTTATGGAAGATATAGCCCCTTGTCGGCATTCTTACCATGCTCGCGCTCTCACCCCAAGGTGACCTAGGTCATCTTAATTCCACAGCACATCACAAGCAAATTACATCTAATCACAAAAACTTAACATCATATACACAATGCAAAATAACCAAGATCCTATATATTTCAATATACATTTGATGTTGTTCATGGCACACAAGCCTATATGGCATCACTGCATGTATGCGTGCTTCAAATAGATATTATATTGCTCATGTATGCATGAATGTAAAATACATAAGCGATGCAAATTATCTAACTCTACTCACAGATCCCTATTGCCCTTCACAGGACTATCTTCATAATTGCTCCCTTCCAGCCCTTGTTATAAGGAACTTCGTAATCATGCATCTAGAAGGAAAATCCTGAGTAAGAATTTTTAATTGAAGAAATTAATTGTTATTAATTTGTTAATTACAATCACTATAGCCGCTTCTCTTACCTTGTCATCTATTTATTTATTTATTCTAATTAGTATCTCTAATGAGCCTTATGGTTCTTTTGGTAACAAATGTTTTACAACAGTAATATTAATAATGATGGTAATAATAATAGCAATGAAAATATTAGTAACCCTAATAATACTAGTAGTAGTATTAGAATGGTAAGTACACCATTAGCTTTAGTAGTTATTTTATTAATTATACTACAAATCTAATTGTTTAATAATCCATCTTTGTCGAAAATCCGGTAGCATTTTTTCTATAAATTAGAATATCTGTGAAATTTATAAAATCACAGATATCAACATAGTATACATAGTCTATCCATCGGCAAAACAATCCAACCTAGAGCCAATTCTCCATTACTACAACATCACTTGCTATATTAAATTATAGTAATTACACCTAAACATGTTTCTCATCATTTGTCAATTTAAATATACACGCATTATCATTTAAAGATACTCACTTCTAACCCATTCCAATCCAAGTTCACATTTAAATGCATTAAATAGCTCGAGCATTCCAGATACTAAACCGATAAGGTATCAAGTAGTTTATCCATATAATGGTAACACTAGTTGTAAAAATTTCAATTTATCATCATTCTAAATGACGTATATTTTTAGTTTGAGATTTAAGTGTATTCACCTATCAAGATTCCCGAACAAAATCATATTCAATTAACTTAATATTCAACTTAATCAATTAATAGTTCTAAATATGTAATTATACCCTAAATAGGGAACCGGGTCATAGAGTGTACCAATCAAAAATCGGATTGCAATTCCATGATCAGTGCGAGGAGAACGTTATTTTGCCTCCTGGGGTCTCGCCGGAGAATGACCGTCACGTCGCCGGGCATCAGCCGTGCATCCAGAAATCAGCAATGACCACACCGCCTGGTTCGAAATTCGATGAGAAGTTCATTTCTTTGCCTAGTTTGTGGATTTGATAAGCCGATCAGCCGGAAACTATTCCGACAGTCGCTCATCCCCACCGCTCACGGGGGTTTCGTCCTTTATGCTCCATTGCCGAAATTAATAGAGGGAAATAGTTCAAGAGTCGGCTAGGAGTCGATTGAGACCATCCCCAGCACTTGAAGTCGACCGAATGGCGAGATGTCGCTGGGAAACTCCATCGCGCGGTGACGCAACCTTCCAATCATGATCTCTCCCAATTCAAGCCCCTACCGTGCACACCAAAGCCATAGAGAGGCTCGCCTCGAGGAGAAGATAGGACAGAGTGCTTGTTTCCGGATTCCATGGCCGGTGGCCGGAAAACGGCGAGAAAAGGTGAGGGAGGCGTTGGTCGCACGAAGGGAGAGAGAGAGTGAGGGTTTTTCTTTTCCTTTTTTTTCTTTTTCCTTTTTCTTTGTAGTATATAATCTGATTTGGTCCAACTCAAAGGATTCTAAAAGATTTTGCCTTGATTTTTAATCAGTTAGCCCCGATTTAAACGGTTTTCGATTTAATTTTTAACTCGATGGATTTCCTTGTAGCCAATAATAAATACATTAATATTGTTAATTTAAATTTAAATTGAAAACTTTTGAATTTTATAAATCGGTTTATTTCATTTAAATGTGGACCATTAGATCTAAAATTATTTAATAACTTATCACCTATAAAATTTATAATTTCTTATTTATAGATTATTTAATTATATTATGAAAAGTTCATCAATAAGAAAAATAACAAATACTTTTTCATAAACAATTGAAATATTAAATTTAAAAAATTATTGATTTAATATTTACCTTCTAAAACGAAACAAAAAAAATTCTTTCTCATTTTCATTTTATTTGCATGGTTTGATAAAATATACATATTAAAAATTTATTAAAAAAATTATTTTGCTATTTTTACTTCTAACTCTTAAAACATTAATAAATTTTTTTCTTTAATAAATGATCATAAAAGTTACCATAAGAAAAATAATTACTTACATATAAATTTAAAAATTTTATAAACATTTTCGAACATTAGAAAAAAGAATAACAAGTAAATAAAATGAAATATTTGATCATTATGTAAATAGTATTTTAAATTTATTGTGTTGCTAATCATAATATATTCATAATTCTCTTCAAAAACAAATATATTCATAATATAATATTTATATGCTACTATATTATTAGTTCTAATATATCCATAACTCAACTTTTCTTACTAAAATCATTTTATAATTTGCTATTTTAATATGCCAAAATGCATAATCATTTCATTTCACCATGCAGCTAGTCCAAACACAATAATTAATATCACAGAGTAACTTTCAAAACTGATAGCTTTCGCATATTTATTCTATATAATCCTGCCATTTTGGAAGGAAAAGTTGATCAACAAAATTTAAAATATATGATCTACATATGATGAGTGCTTTTTCTTCCTCTTCAAGTTTTCACACCGCCCATTTAACTGTCAGCAACTTGATATTAGCTTGCACATTTTTCTTCTTCAACAATTGTTAATGATTTGTTTGTCACTTTTTTTTCTCTTGTTTTCACTTTTGCTCTTCTGCGATTTATTTAGAGCTTGGTCAGCCTTAGAGACGATTTTTGAGACAGTAAATCCTGCAACTTCAAAAACCTGTGATCGAGAAGGAATTAAAGAATTGCGAAGAACAACATCAATTCCTTCATATGTCCAAACCCCTAGGACTGCCTCTCCTTTCAGTCCAATGGCAAACCACCCCAGACCAGCTGCAGCAATATCTACTGAGCTTGAATCCCAACTGCTCCCAGAAATGTGAAATTCCTGCTTCACCCATTTTCCGAGTTCTTGTACTCTTTTCTCCCCAATTGGAGGCTGAAATAATAGGACAAAGTCATGCATATTCTACAGATAAAAATATGGAATATCTTTTGACTAAATTCTAGCCTATCGAATACTGCCTACATGCTTGAGACCTCCAAAAGTTTCGAATTGCGCAAGAAATGTTTATGTAATTACATTATTTTGGCGAACTTTTCCATATATACAGAGAGGGAATTCCCTTGCAGTACCTAAAATCAAAACAAATTCAAAAAGGAAATGTATGTCCATTTAGTGAACCTATTAGTTAGACATTCCTAGTTAATCACAAATGAAGAATATATATTACAGATCAGTTTCCAAGTTTGCAAATGTATAGCATGAAATGAAATTGAAGTTCACATAATCTGTGCTTCAGTAAATCTATAATTAAATTCAGAATTTGATTATTCCTAAAATACTTTTAATTATTTATTTTATTTACAAAATATGCATTCCTAGAATTCGATTTTAAAAAAATTAAAGAGATAATTCTATTTCCAAAGTCAAACAAAAAACTATGTTTGACAAGAAAGAGAGAATTGGGAAAAGAAAGAAATAGAGCCAAAACAAGACAATGCAGAGAAAAAGATAGGTGGAAAAGGGAGAGGAAAGAATCAGATGGGTGATTATTTTTGCTCATAATTTTTGTTAGAGTAAACAAATTTGGCTTCTACTTCATCTTTTCCAACTTGGATTTGACTTTGACCTTGAACTTTTTTTTGCTATCTCTAGCTCATAGCTCTGATTTACTACATAAATTTCTATATGCAGTGTTGGCTCGCAAAGTTCTCCAACATCATTTACATAGGATGAATGAGGCTACTAATAATTAAAAAGCAAAAGAGAAAACCAACAATTACCAGTTGTTAACTAATGTAAGATATCACCTGTAATTGACGACCAAAATGGTCTTCTAGCATAGTGCTTCCCTTTTCTGCTTTCCCCATATGTAATGGAAGATTCGGAGATGCCCATACGGTGACATATACAGAATCTGCTGATAATTCTTCAATGTCCAACTTTATGAGCCCGCCAATATGAACTGAATGACCTTCCTGTCAAAACAAAATGCAAGGTGAGTCATAATTCTTACAAAACTCCAATCAATTCATAAGAAAGTTCTCTCATTTTATCAGGAATCTCATGTGGCAAAAATAATATAAAGGATGCAATCTCATTATTAAGGCAATAACTGTAAATTCTGTTAGCAACTTAGCATGAGAAATTTCTTCATAAGTGGTGTTAGGTTAGTGGCAGATTGCATTGCCCATGTGCTCCAGTATAATGTTGAATCAGAAACATGATACAGAAGTGTTCGAGCATCTAAACCTAAACCCTAGTGAAAAATGCCCTTTCTCACATGATCTCCAAATCACAGAAAGCCATTACCAAACTGATATAGAAAACTTAAAACATAACAATCAATTCATGATAGAAGCAACTCATTACTTCTCTCAAAGAAGATCCATTTTTGAGACAATCTTTTGGTCAACTACAAAACAAAGAATTAAAACGATATTCGACCTTCTTTACATAAAAAATTTTCAAATTCATGATCACAACCACTGTATTCCTAGGTCCATAAATATACACGAGAAGCATGCTAAAGAGGGAAAAGTACACTAGTTTTAAAGGTAAATCATGAGTCACAACCCCTGTACATAAATGAAGGCAGCCATTCGTTAATTATTATCTTCTTTCCCTTATATTAATAAGATCAGGAAAATGGGATAATCCTGATTTTATGACATACCAACAAGTTTTTGTCTCTCTCTCTCTCTCTCTTTCAATTTAGTGAAACTTGGCAATGAATTAAGTTATTCGTGATAGCTTAATCAATGCCTCAGTCAGCTATGACAAAATAGAATCTCTTCTTTTAGCAAGAAGAGGAACCAACATACAAAATTGTCATCACACACACAGCTGCAAAACAAACTATCTTTACCTCCCAAAGCAAAAAATTTGGTTAGTAGAACACAAAATATAGGCATTAAATGCCTATTTTAGATATTTATTTGTCTTCAACCCATCCACATGAACTTGAATTGGCACAAAAACGCATCAATTATCATGCCATTTAACTCTAGGAAATCACTAAATAAATGAGTTCACACAGTAAGAAGGAAAAGAAGATTTTGTAACATACAGGACAAAAATGTATCGACCTTTTGCCTTTTCTCATTCACCAAGAAATTGGCATTATTGAGTCTGGAATCACCAAATTTAACATTTTCTATCTTTTTCTTTTGAGCTTTCTTGCATAAAACAACACCAATAATGGCTAAAGGTAACCTCAATGTACCCTGCTATAGTTACTTGTGCAATCCATAGAATCCTACACCTACTTTAAGATTCTATTAAGGGTGCACATGAGATAGAGAGGTTGAGACGGAGAGAGAAATTAAAGGGGCGAGTGGAAATAGTGGGGGGAGTTGTGTTTATTATCAAATTGTCAGGATCATAAAAACATAATGATATCTAAGATTTGAAAGTTTCTTCAAGTTCTTCTAATGTCATATGCAAACAACCAACATATTTGACTTTAAACAAGAAACTCAACAATAATATAGCTATATCTTAGATCCTAACACTCAATTATAACATTGCTCTTATAATATAAAGAAATAAATTGGGCTCATAAAGACGTTCTTCAAACTAAAGACTAAATACGCATTAGTACAAAATAATAAACAAACAAATAATGTTTTCATATATCATAAGCGTGCCAAAAAATTTTGAAATTGTTTTCTATTTTGAAGCAAGTTTATAATTCTAGCAAACAAACCTTGATTCTATATGTCCTTGGTTTCAACTCTTTACTGATGCGAACAAGCTGTTGCTCATCTCTGGTTAGCCGTGTAGTAATCTGATGTGGATTCAAAAGCCCTGGTGTGTCAAATAACTTTGCCTGCCCTGGAAGAAAACCTTCCACCCGAACAATCCCTAATGTGGTACCGGGAACAGGCGCTTCCGTCAAATGAGTTAATTTCCCTTCACCTCCACCAGTCCACTTACCCATTGCATTTATCAACGTACTTTTCCCTGCATTTTGCATCCCTACAGCCCACACATTCCCTCTAGGCCCTGCTAATGTAATCACATCCTCAACCAAATCTTTCATTCCCCAATCTTTAAATGCACTCACAAAATGCACTTTCTTAATAACACTGGCCCCACCTTCTCTCGCTCTTTGTCTTACCCAATGCTCGAATCTAGTAGGTGATAAAGAAGTAGGCAACAAGTCAATCTTAGTCACTACAAGTACTATTCTAGGCACATTTCCTGATTTCCCCTCTTTCCATGCAGTGAAATTCTCCTCAATTGCTTCTGATACCAACTTGGCTACCTTTTTCGGAAAAGACCCATCAAAATCTACTGCATCAACAACCAAAAGAACCACTGACCGAGCTCCAGTGGCCGAAATCAAACGCTTACCTACAGTATGATCAAAGTCAAATTCTGGCAACAGATTCTCCACCGCTGGATCCATCACTTTCCCATAGTGTCTCAATGAATGACACCGTGCACACACAATTGGTTTCTCCATAGCTGGATTTTGGGTCAAACTAGAGACAGAATTTTCAGGGTCAATTAGAACACCCCGTTTCAAGGAACTTGAAAATTCAGACTCTAACGCAACAGGAGCAAGATGGGCACCAGATTTATAATTTAGTTCCTTGACTGATGGCCTGGTGAAGAAACCAGGATGTTTAGGATTTGAGTCCTGCATATGGATCCCACAACCTGGACAAACAGTGGCCGGAGGAGTAGCATCATCATAATTTCCATCGCGGGTGAGGGGCAAAAGAGAAGAAGAAGGTTTTTGTTTTGATGGTGGGTTTGAATTGGTCGGTTTTGAAGAGAAATTGGAGAACGAAAATGAAGAAAAGGAGGTTAATGGATATCGATATAATTGGATAGTTGAGAGATGAGAAAGTGAAGGGCTCGTCAAAGATTGAGCAAAGAGGGAGAGGGAAAGGAGATGTTTAAGTTTGGATTTTGATGCAGAGAGTTTTCTAGCTATTATCATTTCTCTTCTTCTGCACCTCAGCTTTTATTTTTGGGGTTTGAGTTCGTTTCTTATTTGAACTGGCAACAAGGGTTTACAGTTTTAGCAGGTATAGATTCAGGTATTAATTCAGTATGAAAAGCTTCTACTAGGAATTCTTAATTCTGCAGCTTGAAGCCCAATTTACACGAGAAAAAAGAAAACGTGTAATTCAAACGATCCTGTTTTACAGGTTGTAGCCTGAAAAAAAAAAAATATTAAAACTTGACCTGATGACTTTTTGGTCAGTCAATATCTTGGTCTTCAATAGCAAATAACTATTATACAAAGTACATAATTAGTCATGTAGAACAGTATAAAGAATGAACACTAACAAAAATTTAAATGGGATCACAGAAAAAAAAAATGAAGAAAGAAACAGTTTAGAAAACCTCCAATTCAAGTATTACAGCAATTCAAAATTAATATTAATATTTTATCATTTTGTTTCTCCTTTCAATTTGATACTTTGCTTGTTATATATCTTAAAGTTTCTGTTCTTATTAAAGACTTCCTATGGACAAAAATAATTGATAAATTAAAATATAAAAAAAAAAAGATAATGAAACAAAAAGTTAGAAATTAAAAAAAGAAAACTCTAGATACAAGAAAGAAAACAGTAATACGAAGCACTTTTCATATGTGAAAAGCTCCTACCAATTCTGTATCCTCTTCTTATTTAGTCCCCATATCAACCCTGGGAATAATCATGATTTTTACAATCATACTACTTGGTGAAACTTGCATGCACATCGCTTGGCTTTTTCCAAGATTGATAGATTTTCACTCATAGTGGCTTAAAAAGCTAAATATAGATATCACGGCTTAGAAATTCTGACACTGAATCCTTATCTAATAGTAATCCAACCAATAGTTAGCAATTGGTATGTAGCTAGCAGAAATTATCCAGTCATGAGTTTATTTCAACTCAAAGAACATAAAAACCTTATTGTGATAGCTGCCATTACAAGAAAATTACAATTTCTTTGCCAAAATCTACAATGTGTTCATTCATCTGTTCATTATCTAGTAAGAAATAGGTTTGCAGCATCAGTTCTACCTAAATTTAGCACAATGCCCCTTTACAACAAATGAACAGTAGCAAAAAAATCCTTAGACTTCCATGACTTAACAAGTAAAGCAACTCAAAATCAATTGAGGGAACTTGTAATAAAGGAAGGCTAAAGCTGATCTTAACTCACCTAATAGTCTAAAGCTGCCGGAAACATGCTTGTTTCCACAGGACTGATTGTGGCTCGTCATGGCAGGAGAGAGAGAACAATCCTTCACAAACCGAGGTTTTGTTAGGGCCAGAAACCTAAGAGAGAGAGAGAGAGAGACAATCGAAGGTTAACTCGATTGCTGCTGTTGATTGGCTGTCAATCAACAGAAAGTGGCGACGAGAGAGATTTCTTTTGGGAAACGCTGTATTTACAGTTCCATAGGGAAGGAGGAGGAGAGAAAAGAAGTTGGGTGCAATTCAAATATCCCTAACCCAATTTAACTGATATCTGTTTGGTTCTATGGGTTTTTGATTTCAGTACATACTATATACACTCGTTAATTCATTTACTAACAAAAATTTCATTTACCACATCATATATCTCATATCAAGGCAATATTTTTAACAAATGGTTAGATTGGCTGCTGCCATATCAAAATTGTTCTAATTTCTTATATAGAATCTGCAGCAAACACACTACCTCACACATTTTCTTATAAAATTTCAATTTATAGCTCATTCAATACAACCTTCTTAAGATATCAAGAACTTAAGAATATAGCTAACTAGCTACTATCAATCTAAAGAGTCCTCAATTCTTCATAAAATTTAATAACAGAAGCAATAATCTAACCATCTGTGTAAGAATTCAGTTTATCTACCAATTTAAAGAGCAAAATCGAAATTCCTAATTATATTCACATAAACAATAGCCAGGGATTCAACTCCTCCATAAAAAATTGATTTATGAGCAAATCCTTCAATTTAATTCGATAGAACTGAAGAAATATACTGAATAAAGTCGAAAATCACCTTACCCAACTGCAAAACACGCCGGAGATTATATATTCCACTCAACCGATCGGAAAACACTTAGTTTCCCTTTCAACTCGTTGCTGCATCACTACTGAACTGGAAAACGGGGAGGACAGGAACTGGTTTCACCAGAACAGTCAAGAAAATGCTGAATGAGGGCAGCGCCAATAGTAAAAAAATGAAACTGCAGCTCTCTCACTCGTTTGCTGTGCTATAACCGGAAACAGAGGAAGTGGTGGTAGTCGGAGATTTGCTGGCAACGAGGAGGAGGAATCAAGTCAGCCGGCTATGGGCTGGCATCGCTGGAAAAATCAAAGAAAAGTTGAAAGAATTGAAATTCAACTTCAAAATACATTAATGTAATATTCTTGTAATATTCAACTTCAAAATAATAAAACAACTGAACCTGTAATATTAAAAATAATAAAACAAATCAACCTGTAACATTCTCAATCAACAGTACATAGTAATATTAAAATAGAACAAAAGAATTGAAATTCAAACCAATATATCAATTCTCAATTAAACAATTAAACAATTCAACAATCAAACATCTATTTAAATTCAATAAAAATAATATCAACCACAAACTAAAAACTAATTAAAATATAACAATACTAAACTACAACAAATTATAATGAGAACTAAATCCATGTAAAACATAATAAAATGTATGTCAATAAAAAAAATTACTGAATTAAAAAGTACATCAAAACAAAACAACAGCACAATAAAAACACCAGAAATTGTACATAAAATAATATTCTTAATACAAAAATAATTCTTGTAACTCCACTTTTTCAAGAACCAAGATTGCAAGGATTTTAACAATCAACATCATCTTCTTCCGCATAAATAACATTCGACTCAGCGCAAATTAGAATATTAAATCAACTAGTTAGTTAGGCTTAGCTAATTAAAAAACGACGTACAACAAATTAAACGATCCACAATCAAGTTTAGGAATAGTAAACAAATTTGCAAATTAAACTAACAAATTCAAAGTCTAGCAATATGACTAAAACACTTACATGTTTAAGCTATCCAAGTCAGCCCTATATACTGCTCAAAAAAGAAAAATCCAGCCCTATATAAAATCACAAAATACTAAAGAAAAAAAATTCAGCCCTATACAAAATAGAAAACATTAAACCCTGTGTTTAATCCCCTACGTAATTTGTGTTATTGCTTTTAAAAGCTTATTTCTAGATAGATTTGTATAAATATCTCATGGTAAAAAAATAAAAATAAGAATAAATTAAACCTGTTAACATCTGAATTTTTTCACATTTTGCACAAAAGCAGATTCCTTTTTAATCATTCTCAGTATCGCTAGACAATCTTAATCATTATTAACAAACCAAACATATCAGATTTCACTTAATATATATATTTTCAACAAATAAAATATGCACAAACCCCATAAACGAAAAAATAAAACAATATGCAAATAGTCTCGGCTGAAACCATAAATTAATCCAACAATTCCTCCTCTTTGTCTGCTTATATGTGTTTATAAAAAAAAAAAAAAGGAAAAGGGACGATTGAAGAAGCAAAACGAAAAAAAAACTGCGAATGAAATAAAAACAATTCAGTAGTAGAACGAACCTGCGGCTGAAGAGCGCTTGTACGCTTGAAGAGCACGGCTGCTGCGGCGGCAATGGCCGAGAACGAAAGCAACGGGAAGGCATAAAGAAAGACTGTGGCCGTAGAAGTGCAGAAAACGAGCGGCTCAGGGAAGGGAGGAAGCAGAAATACGTTTGACTGTTATTTAGTTCGAGAGAATTTCTATTTGTACAGTTGAAATACCCTCGGCTAAAGCCACGCAGTTTTGATGGTGAATTCATTTAATCCTCCTGTATCAAAACTTCCACGATTTTTATGGTAAAATTTATTATATTATTATTAAAATTATTATTATTCGTATTATTCTTAAAGTTATTATTATGATTATTATTCTTAAAATTATTATTATTATTATTATTAATTGAAATATTACAATTATATTTCAATATTATAGTAAGTGTTATTATTATTAAAATTATTATTGTTCTAATTATTCTTAAAGTTATTATTATTATTATTAAATAAAATGCTATAATTATATTTGAACATTATAGGAAGTGTAGAAACAAAATATTATATAAAGTATTAAGTTTAATAATTTTTTTAGAGAATATAATTAATAGATTATAATCCTAAATCTATATACACTAGGCTTTTAAGTATACTATAATATATATGATGATACTAATAAAAAAAATACAAAGACATTCAATAAGGTCTAATTATACTTATGTTTAGAAGGTCATTGGTGATATTTTATATGAGTCATATTCTAATTTACTAAAAGTCTATCTGGATTTCATATTCTACATAAGTCATATTTTAAATTAAGATCTAATTATAATTATCATTAAAAGTTTAATAGTAATGTTGATATATAGCTTTGAAAAATTTTAATTATAACATTATTAGCAATATGTTCAACTAATAATTTTTTTTTAAAATAAATTTCATAATTACCAAATTATAAAGCATTCAATTAAGACATGCTATGAATACTATATATAATTTTGTTTAATATATTTTATAAAAAAACTAAATTCAATTTATTAAGAGATTGTAATTTAATTTACATAATTTTATTAAAAATTTTACTTATGAATAAGATTATATTACTTCTACTAATATTTTATTCATTAATAAATGTTTAAACTACAAATTATTTTATATATATTGGAGGGACGGAGGAAGAGATGAATGTTTAGTTTTAATTGTGGAGTAACTCTAATTGTTAAACTAAAACGGAAGGGGGGAATAGAGATTGGATAAAGAAATATGATACACATAAGTAAAAGTAATCATAACAACTAATTAAAATAAACTAATGATTTAATAGGATAAACCTAACCTATGAATAAAAGACGGATAGGACCTAATACAGACAAAAGATAATATGATCTTATAGATAAAAGATAAATAAGGCCTAATATAGACAAATAACTTTAGATATTTATATGATGACAGAAAGAGCGTGATAAGACAAATAATTTTACTTGAATATATGTAACACCCACCAGTCAATTCCGAAGAACCAGACGACGGATGCCACATTCGGTGCCGGAGCACCGTCTTATGTCACTTATTAAAGCTAGATCCCAAATTAGAAGTGGTTAAATTTCCATAAGGAGGCAAGTAATTTACATTTTGTTTTGTGGTTTGTTTTTTTTTTTTTTGTTTTAAAATGATTGGAGGCATACAAGTTGAGCAAAGGAATCCAATTGCATTGAAAATGAAGACCAAAAGTGCATGAAAACACAAGTCGCGAGCGCGCCTTGAAAAGTCGCGAGCGCGAGATGCAAAAATGAGAGTC
>CANUEP010041789.1:37500-46991 GCA_947857235.1 Jatropha podagrica | reverse complement strand
CTCCAAAACCCAATGTCGTAGGTTCAAATCCTACAGAGCGTGATTCTGTTCTTGTTTTGTTAGGTCAAAAAGGTCAAAATTTATACGGAAAAAATAGAGGAGCAATCTGAATTTGACCTCCTGCGGACTAAAGAAAGGAGGAGGTCAAAAAACAAAGTGTTAATTAATCAAAGGTCCAATTGATCGCCACGTCTGTATTGTAAATATGCAGTTACGAATAATCCGGCCAAAGTAATAGGAATTAGACCTAAGACGATTCCAAATAGAAGAACTTCAATCATTTCAATTTATTTGAAAAAGGGAAAAAGAGAGGTAATATCTATCCTTAAATATTAATCTATATGGCTCATAAATCTCAATACAAAAATTGTAACACAGTAAAGAACTACAAAAATTGTAACACAGTAAAGAACTAAAGAATCGATGGAATATTATCGATGGAATATTGTAGGAATATTGTAGAAAATTTTCCTTTTCTTTTTAGAAATTGTTCATTCAATTCATTTCAAATATTAATTTCAAATAAGTCGTATCTTGCTCAGACCAATAAATAGAACTGAGGTTATAGTTAAAGCCGCTAGTAGAAAACCGAAATAACTAGTTATAGTAGGCATTAAGGAGCTAAATAAATTTTTTTTATACATATGCTTGTAAAGCAAAAGCACTTTCCTAAGTTAAATTTTTTGAAAGATACGAGGATAAACAAAAATACCAAATGAAAGAATAAGTTCAATTGAGAATTTTTTTATTTATTTATCAATCATTATCATTATAGATTATAGACTATAAACAGCACTAATAAAATAGAATGATAATGTATATAAGTAAAAAAAGAAATCCATTTTTCATCTATGACATCCACTTATATTCTCGTGATTCCGAGTCAAGAGATTCGTTAGACAGTTCTTGAGAAATAAAATAGAAAACTAATAGAAAATCGAATATAAAATAGAAACCTAATATTACATACAATAATTAAATATTAAAAAAATATTAATAATTAATAATAATTAATAAGAATAAGTAATAAAAACTGTGTTGTATAACTTCACTCAAAAAAACTTTATAAAATTTTTCTATTTTGATACTTTCTTTTAGTTTATAGTTTATTTATTTACTATTTATTTATTTGTATATTTTGTATATTTGTATCGAATTTTTATCGTTTTTTCCATTTTAAAACGAAACCTCTATTTTTCTTTTTTCTTTATTTTTCTTTTTTCTTTATAATACCTTTTACTTTTTCCTTCTATTTTCAATTTTATTTAAATTGAACTTATTAGATTTATTAGTTGATTCATTCACATAATATCTCGAATAAGAAGAAAAAAAAGTATCGCACGATCAGATCACTTGAAAAAATCAAAGTGGTTAAGTGTCAAGAAAGAACCTTTGAATCTAATATACGAATATGTGCATCACGAATCACGAATATTGATTATTAGATATTAGAATTATTTTTTCGTTGTTCTCCTTCTTTCATCGAATATTCTTTACTACTGGTACTTGTTAATGGATGACTAACCCATTTTTAAAATGAAAAAAGGGGGATTCCAACAAAAAACTCTTCTTCTACAAGCTCCAAATTTTTCGATTTCACATCTAAGAATTGCGGAAATATAATATGAGAATCCCCTTTATAATATGATAATCTCCCTCATGAATTATTATTGAAACTCGTCGAATTCGCATTTTACCCGATCTTATGATACACAATTCTACAGCAACAAAAAAAAGAAAAAAGAGATTATCTAGGACTTCATTTCGATACTGATTGAAGTTGCGTTGCTGCGTCAGAAGAAGGATAGCTATACTGATTCGGTATATTTTAAAGAAACCCTGGGTACAATATTGACGATCTCACAAGATGCCATTTCAGTGAAATCCCATTTACTGATCTTATCTTTTACAGAATCGATCCCTTTTGATTGTACAAGAATATGTGGAGCTCAGTATGTCTGGAAGCACAGGAGAACGTTCTTTTGCTGATATTATTACCAGTATTCGATATTGGGTCATTCATAGCATTACTATACCTTCCCTATTCATTGCAGGTTGGTTATTCGTCAGCACGGGTTTAGCTTACGATGTATTTGGAAGCCCTCGTCCAAATGAATATTTTACAGAGAGCCGACAAGGAATTCCATTAATAACTGGCCGTTTTGATCCTTTGGAACAACTCGATGAATTTAGTAAATCTTTTTAGGAGGCCCAATGACCATAGATCGAACCTATCCAATTTTTACAGTACGATGGTTGGCTGTTCACGGATTAGCTGTACCTACCGTTTCTTTTTTGGGGTCAATATCAGCAATGCAGTTCATCCAACGATAAATCTAATCCCTATTAATTATAGAACTATGACACAATCAAACCCGAACGAACAAAATGTTGAATTGAATCGTACCAGTCTCTACTGGGGGTTATTGCTCATTTTTGTACTTGCTGTTTTATTTTCTAATTATTTCTTCAATTAATAGAAGAAAATAGTAGAATAATAAATAAGAATAGGAATTCTCTTATCCCGTCGGAAGGATATCATCTCATAATTATCTATGACTGTTTATGTCTCTAGCATGACCACTTGATTAAATGTGGAGGGAAGTGGGATAAATGGCCGATACTACTGGAAGAATTCCTCTTTGGATAATAGGTACTGTAACCGGTATTCTTGTGATTGGTTTAATAGGCATTTTCTTTTATGGTTCATATTCCGGATTGGGTTCATCCCTGTAAGTAACGGGGCGTACTGGAT
The DNA here is from genome assembly GCA_947857235.1 of Jatropha podagrica. NCBI lineage: Eukaryota > Viridiplantae > Streptophyta > Magnoliopsida > Malpighiales > Euphorbiaceae > Jatropha > Jatropha podagrica. The sequence continues at coordinate 44,236 of CANUEP010041789.1, read as the reverse complement.
TGTAGACATGAAAGCGTAAGAACTCAACGGACCCCCTTTGATTCTAGGGGGTCCCGTTGGGTTCTTAATAATCAGAATACTTTATTCGTATAAGTGACAAAATAGATTGCCTTTTTTTGATATTTCAAATATTTTATTTCAAAAAATTCGATTATACTCTGTGGTGTTTTTGAAAAAGTAACTCCATTTATTTATTTAGAACATTTGCTTCTCGATAGTATCTATCGATACTTTCAAAGTTATAAGAGGAATTACTCGATTTCCTTTTCCTATATGGCATAATACATATTTTCTATATTTCGGTCGTCCATTTTTCTAATTTTTGTATACTAATACTAATAGAACCTTACTCTATTGATTTTAGTATCAGTATCTCATAAAAGGTGAAATTTTTTTAGAAGTTCATTGAAGAAGTTCTATTTGCTTAAAAAATTTCCCTTTCTTTTTTTGTTTGTCCACTGCTTTTACTTTTTTTTATACGCAATAAATCTAATTTATACGTATAAAAAGTAAAAGAAAGTTATGATAAACCTAGAAAAAATAGAAACTAAGAATAGTAATCTTTGAGGAATTGAATCAAGAATGATTATTTTTTTGTTTTGACACAAGAAAGGGATGTGGAAAATTCCTTTTCTTGTGTCGAAGACTAGGAAGACGAATAAAATAATACCTCCTAGAATCCTTTGTTCCCCTCATTTAATTTAGCCTTTCTGTGCTTTTCCGCTTACTTATCTTATGCTTAGTATCTAGTCAAATTGGATTCTATTTAAAATGGAAAAGCTATTGATCCACTCTATGATAGTTAAATCTGACAATAGTAAGATAATCACACTGCTCCCATTTTATTTAGATTAAAAAAAACACAAAAAAGGGGATAAAGTCAAATAGTCTTCTTACCAATATACATATTATGGCCAGAGATGCGGTAGAAGAAATTCCAAATATCTGGTATAAAAAAAATATAAAAAAAGCAAAGAGCTTTTCACAATTTTTTTATCATACATAATATAATTACCAACAAAAATTGGGTTCTTTTCTTTTAAAAAACTTGATGTTGATAAATTTACAGATCTAAAAATTCATTTCGGACAATTGAACCTTCTCAAACTGTTTCTTTTTAAGAACCAAAAAGATTTGTGCCAAAATAACGGATGCCAAGAAGAAAAAAAGCCCTTGGACACGTAATGGGTCTTGAAGCACTATTTCTGCATCTCCCTGACCAAATCCACCCACATTAGGATTACTCGTTAATGGTTGATCCAGTTTGATGGATTCGCCTTCTGAAACAAGAAGTTCTGGCCCTGGAGGTATAATATCAATCACTTGACGTCCCTCTGACGCATCCATTATGGTTATTTCGTACCCCCCTTTTTCTTTTCGTATGATTTTGCTTACTATACCTGCTGCTGTAGCATTATAAACCGTATTGTTACTCTTGCTCCCGTCGGGATAAATCTGACCCCTTCCCCTGTTTCCGCCTACATATATGGGATATTTTAAAAAACGAACATCTTTCTTAGTGGCGGGGTCCGGAGACAGAATAGGAAAGGTAATTTCACTATATTTCTGACCAGGAACAGGGCCTATTACAAGAATATTTTTTTTAGTGGGGCGATAACTCTGAAAAGACAGATTTCCCATCTTTTCTTTAATCTCTGGCGAAATACGATCGGGAGGGGCTAATTCAAACCCCTCAGGTAAAATAAGAACAGCCCCCACGTTCAAAGCTCCTTTTTTACCATTAGCAAGAACTTGTTTCAGTTGCATATCATAAGGGATTCGAACAACTGCTTCAAATACAGTATTAGGAAGTACCGCCTGTGGAACCTCAATATCCACGGGCTTATTAGCTAAATGACAATTGGCACATACAATACGGCCAGTTGCTTCGCGTGGATTTTCATAACCCTGCTGTGCAAAAATGGGATATGCGTTTGAAATGGATGCCCAAGTTATTATATATACCATGAGCGATACAGAAATGGAACGAGTAATCTCTTCCTTTATCCAAGAGAAGGTCTTTCTAGTTTGCATGGTCCAAGATTGATCCTGAAAATTTCTACAATAAAATTAGGTAGGTCGCTAGTATAGTTCCCTATCCACGATACTGCTATTTACTGAAAAATTTTTACTAAAATAGAAAATATAGGAAGAAAATCCCTTGGATGTGCTGTATAGAAGATGTGATGTATAGAAAAAAAAAATATATATATAGATATAGTAAGATTTTGAATGTTTTGCTTATGTACAAAATAAGAAAATAACAAACATTCTAATTGGATTCATGGATCGTTTTTCAGTCATTCATTGAATGATAAATCACTACAAGTGACGGAGATACACGATTTAAATAACGGAAAATCCAATATTTAAAAATTGTATCGAGAATGACTGGAAAAGTGGAAACAAGGCCAGATATAATTTGATCATTATGAGCAAATCCAAAATCTTTGTAGACAGAGCCAATCATTAGTTCCCAACCGTGGGGTGAGTGGAATCCTATACATAAATCGGTTAATAAAAGAATTGAAAAAGCTTTTATTGTGTCGCTTAAGTTATATAGGAATTCTTGAACCCACGAATTAAGAATAATAAGTTCTTCATTACTTAGAATAGAATACCCACTTAGAATAACGAAACAGATTATATTTGTCGAGAAGTGTAAAATCGTATGGATACGATCTTCATTGTGCATCTTGATCAATTGGATCGTTTCTTTGTGGATTCCGGTGCGAAACCCTTGTAGATGTGTTTCCGGGTATTCCTTTATCATTTCGTCCAAACGAACGAGTTCCTCTAATTCTATGAATTTTTCTAGAATACTTTTTTCTTGGATATCATTTAAAAAGGTTTCGGATTTACTAGTATTACACCAATTAATAACCCAAGATTCAAAACTTTTATTAAATAAAAAAGATAAAAAAGAGATCCACCAGGGCAAAAAAATTATAGATGTAAGATATAGAAGGGGAATAAATGTTTTTCTTTTCATTTTTTCGTCTGTGAATTTTTAATGAACCCACTCCATTTATCGATTCTATATGATCTAATATTTCTATCAAGCATAAGTTCTATTACAAGGCTTCGAACTTATGAATCTATTCCCTGTTTTTTTGTGAGTCAGTGCTTAGTCCTTGAATTTTGAAAGAATATAAAAAAAAATAGCCTAAAAATAAAAAGAAGAGTACACGAATAAGGAGAACAAAAAAAAGATAAAAAGAAACGTCGATTGACAAAAAAAAGGAGAGAGAATTTACAAGATATGATCTATCCAGTATCAATTTCAAATATTGAAAATAAAAAGAGAATTTCTTTATTCTATATTTTTTTATTCCAAAATGCTTTGTTTTGCTCTATGAGATGGGTCTATTATTTAGATTTCTTTCTTGTTTTGTTACTGAATTTAGTGAATTTACGTACACATAAAAAAATTTGCAGATAAAAAAGTTTCGTTTTCTAATTGTTCCGTATATATAATATACGTCTTCTTTGGTTCATCAACATTGTGAAGAATTTTCAGTTAAGTTATGCTATAGAAAAAAAAAGAAGACTCTTGGATTTCTTCACTCCTACTAAGAAAATGTTCATTCTTCAGCTCATTTCAAAATACTTCAATTGGTACACGCAAAAAATAGGCCAATTCGGCTACTTTTTGCTCAATTTCTCGCGGAGTCAAATTCTCATCAGTACGAGTCAAAGGAATGGCCCCCCGGCCTCGGATTTCCATATAAAGGGCACGCCGAGCGTAAATACCCTCTTTAACTTCTAGTCTAATAGACTGAATATCTTTCATAAGGAATCGGAGTAAGATGCGACGATTTTTTCCAGGAAATCCCCAGCGAAAAATACACACTATTCCTTCTTTTCTATCGAATCGATCATAACCACTACCTACATTCCACAAAATTGTGCACCACAAATAAGAACTAATAAATAGACCGGCGATCCCATAGAAAGACATCACGATCCCTTGTGGAAAAAAAATTATTTGCTGAGATGGAAATAAAGATATCAAATTTTTGTCAAGATAACTGGAAATTCCAACCAAAAAAAAAACCAATGAACCAAAAAAAAGTATAAGGGCCCAGCAGAAATTACTTGTTTTTCGAGACCCCGCTATAAGTTCTATCCATATACGTTCTGATCGCCAACTCATACTAGATTCAGTTGCTTTTTATTTGAAGTGGGAAACTAGCCCAATTTGACTTTCTTTTTTTTTTCGAAGTAACTTTCATCAACTCGCACTATTCGGATGTGAATCTTTAGAAAGAATTCGATGAATTCCCTATTTTTTTTTAATATTTTTAAAAAGGGAGCCCCCTCACCTCTATCTACTATAAAAACGTTGGCTTTGCATTTCTTTCAGGCCTCCGCCGCAATCTCGATTTATTTTCAAATAGCTCATTTACTCATATATAATATTTACGCCTGCATAAGAACCCTTTCATTTTCATTTATGTTTGAAGGGAGCTGCCTGCATGTTATATCATATTCTACTAAATAGATATCTGTATTTATACTAAATAGATATCTGTATTATGATCCAAGTCTAAGTCTTGAAAAAAAAAAATAAATGAAATCTACCCTTATCGGGCCTAATCAGATCTAAACAATCTTGTTTTTTTGAACATGAAGAGATAAAGAAGCCATTGCAATTGCCGGAAATACTAAGCCCACTAAAGGCACAAAAATGGAGGGTAGGTTGTTAAGAATTGTCATAGAATGGGCACCTCGGTTTAATATTTGTACCTGTTATTTATTTTTATTATATTTTTATTATTATATTATTATTATTATAATTATATGAATTTATTATTATTATAATTATATTAATATTTTATTATTAGATTATTAGAAAGATATCTTATAATCATTAGAATTCCTATATAATTATACTAAGTATATCTAAGTGAATATATATAATAAAGTGCAAAGAGTGTAGAACTAACTAAATGACCTATTTCTATTTCTACATGAAATATATATGATAATCCGTTTATTTGTTATTCTTATCTTTTTTTTTGTCTTATAACTTTCATTTTATAATTTGACTTTAATAAAAATTTAATAAATAAGAAAAATAAAGAGTTTTTCTGCTTATAAATTCCCGAAAAATTCGTTAAAGAATTTATAATCCGATCCGTCAATAGGTATTTTTATTAGTAAAAAGGGGGATTCCGGGGAGACATATATAGCAAGACTCTCTATTTTCTATGCATAAGTAAGAAAAGAGCATGAAATTCGTTTTATTTACCTTGTCAAAATTTTCTTTTTTTCACGGAAAAAAGAATTCACCCTTTTTTCTTGTTGATAGAGGTTTCTTAATTAGTAATCAGAATATCGGTAAAAAAAAAATTATCTGCATAGTTCTTTCTACAATTCGCTCTTATGTCACAAAAAAATCCATTCTTCGGATTTTTCCTTTGATTCCGATAAAAAAATTTTTAACTAATTTAAATTCAATTTAATAAATTCAATTTAATTCAAAATTTTGATTTTTAATTAACTAATTTAATTAACTATTAACTATTTAATTAACTATTAACTTAAGGCTCTACTTGATTTATGATTCAAAGGAAAGAAATCGTGAAGCTGAAGTAACTCATTCAAAACGCCTTTTAAAGGATTACGTGGTACGATTGGATCAAATAAACCCTTATGGAATAAAAATTCAGCCGATTGTGAACCTTCAGGTACTGTCTTATTCAATGTTTGTTCAATTACTCTTTTACCCGCAAATGCAATATAGGCGTTAGGTTCAGCAATAATGATATCCCCCAACATACCAAAACTGGCTGTCACCCCACCGGTCGTAGGAGATGTAAGGATTGATACATAAAATAACTTTTTATTCGATTGATAATCATATAAAGCAGAAGATATTTTAGCCATTTGCATCAAGCTCAAACTTCCTTCTTGCATGCGTGCTCCTCCGGAAGCACACACTAAAATAAGAGGTAAAAATTTATTGGTAGCATACTCAATCAAACGGGTGATTTTTTCCCCTACTACGGATCCCATACTACCCCCCATAAACTGAAAATCCATAACCCCAATTGCTATGGGAATACCGTTTAGTTGACCTGTGCCTGTTTGAACAGCCTCGGTTAATCCTGTCTTTTTTTGATAAGAATCAATACGATCTTTATAAGGTTCCTCTTCTGAATGAAATTCAATGGGATCCAGAGATACCATGTCTTCATCCATAGGATTCCAAGTGCCTAGGTCAATCGAAAGTTCAATTCTATCTGAACTACTCATTTTCAAATGATATCCACATTGTTCACAAATATTCATTCTTGACTTCAAAAATTTCTTATAATTTAATCCATAACAATTTTCGCATTGAACCCACAAATGCTTGTATTTTTGAGTTATATCGAGATCATTAGAACTTTCTCTTATAGTTAAATCGCTACCATTCGTGCTAGTTCTTAGACTGGAACTCTCACTTTCACTACTATTTCCACTTTCACCACAAATGTAACTATAAATGTAACTCTCACTGTAATTGTTACTACCACTTAAATCAATACAGATTTGAGAGCGAAGATAATTGTCAATACAACTATTGATGTAATTATTCCAACTATATTTAGTATCAGACATATAATCATCATAGTGGGAGTCACCACTGCTAGACCCATTATTCAGATAACTCGAATTCCAATAACTATAAAAAGAACTTTCTAGTTCATTCAGAAAAGAATGATCCGTTTCAATCTCAAAAACTTGA
>CANUEP010041789.1:22500-32500 GCA_947857235.1 Jatropha podagrica | reverse complement strand
GCTAGAATAGGCAATAATGAGATTACTGTTTTAGTAAATGATGCAGAGAAGGGTAGTGACATTGATCCACAAGAAGCTCAGCAAACTCTTGAAATAGCAGAAGCTAACTTGAGAAAAGCGGAAGGAAAGAGACAGATAATTGAGGCAAATCTAGCTCTCAGACGAGCTAGGGCACGAGTAGAGGCTATCAATGTAATTTCGTAACTATAACTAGTTGGTACGTCCGAATAATAAAAAGAACTTCTGTATAAACAGAAGTTCTGTTTATACATCCTATTTTTTTTTATTGAATAGAATCATTAAGTAGAATCAGATTCTAATACAACGAAAAATTTTTTCAATTCAAAAGAATGGAACGAAAAAGAAATCAATAAAATAAGGTAAAAAAATAAGGTGGGTAAAAAAACGTATTAGATAACATGGATTCTGATATCTAATAAGTTCTACCTACTATTGGATTTGAACCAATGACTCCCGCCGTATGAAAGCAATACTCTAACCACTGAGTTAAGTAGGTCATTTATCATCACAAAGAGAAAGAAATGGAATCCACCACATCGATGGATTATAAATGGAATATTATTTATAAGCAATACGGATCAAAGAGATCAAACAAATAGGATGTTGGATCATATAATATTCATCTTGACAAGAAATTATTGACATGATAAAATATGTATCACAAACACAAGGGCTATAGCTCAGTTAGGTAGAGCACCTCGTTTACACGCGCGCCACTGTTTTTTTTCAAAGAAGTCCATCATGTAATCAAAAGACTTATTGAGAAGTCGATGTCTTACTCCATGATTTTTAGGGAACAAAAGAACAATAGCCTGACACAAAGGGTTCGGTCCAATTTAGGTGCCTTTTTAGACGCCGAACAGAACTCATCATTGATTTAAGGCCTTGATAGGGTGAATACCCAGTTTATTCAATGCTAGGCATAATGAGTATAAGGACCTCAAAAAATTCTCTTTTCGTCCTATCCTATGAACTTTAAGGTGTATGAAGTTTCATATTTGATTCTTTAAGCAGAAGCGGGGCGGTGGAGATTCCATTTAACTTAGGTTAATTTAAGCCAAAAGCAGACCTACGTCAGGATAACCTTTCTTTGAAACACTTTGGTAGTGCTCTCGGATCGGAATCCATAAATCAGAGCACACGGAGCCATCTTCTTATCTTTCTGCCAAGAGAATTATGGTAGACTAACTGATTATTTATATCAGTTAATGAACGAGCCCAATGCAAAAAAAAATGCATGTTGGGTCTTTGAAAAAGCTCGAATCATTTTGATAATAATCAGTTTGATCTGTTTTACCGAGAAGGTCTACGGTTCGAGTCCGTATAGCCCTAAAAAAAAAAATAGAATTAAATATAGAATTTAATATAGAATTTAATTTGAATATATATTCATTATATATTTTATAATGAATATAGAATTCAAATTATTTTGAAATTATTTGAAAATAATTTGAATAATTATTCAAATAATTATTCAAATAATTATAATAAAATAATAGAGAATAAATAGAATTATATAGAATATATAAATAGGAAAATATATAAATAGGAAATAGAATATTAAATAGAAAATAGAATATTTATGTTAAATATAAATATGTAATGGAAATAAATAAAAAATAAAAAATATAGAAATAAATAAAAATTCAATTTCTTTCAATTTTAAATATTCCGTTTTGTTAAATATTCCATTTTGATTCCATTAAACAAAAAATGAAAATTTTCTATTTTGAATTCCCCCTTTTGTAGAAAGAATCCGAAGTGAAGGTGAAATGAAAAGGCGAAAGGAGAGTCTTATTTCTATATTTATATAATTTATATTTCTATATTTATAGAATTTATAGAAATAATATAAATAAGTATAAATAATATAAATAAGAGCAATATCTATTTATACTCTATCAATAGTATATATCAATATTATATCAATATCGAAAAAAAAAATTTGAAAATCGAAGTAAACGTAATGGAAAAATTATAGTCGATGAATCTTGAAACGAGACATGTACCAAAGCAAACAAAGAAAACTAGGTGGTTGAATCAAAATAAATTGTTGTTTTGACTAACCCGTTATGGATGAGTTAGGAATTAATTCCAATTCGACTCGACTAATCTAGTATATTTTCCACATTCATAGGAGCGCACCTATGTTTCTGATTTACGAATATGATATATTCTGGGCATTTCTAATAATATCAAGTGCTATTCCTATTTTAGCATTTCTAATTTCCGGAGTTTTATCCCCGATTAGCAAAGGGCCGGAGAAACTTTCTAGTTATGAATCGGGTATAGAACCAATGGGCGATGCTTGGTTACAATTTCGAATCCGTTACTATATGTTTGCTCTAGTTTTTGTTGTTTTTGATGTTGAAACCGTTTTTCTTTATCCATGGGCAATGAGTTTCGATATATTGGGGTTATCCGCATTTATAGAAGCTTTCATTTTCGTGCTTATCCTAATTGTTGGTTTAGTTTATGCGTGGAGAAAAGGAGCGTTAGAATGGTCTTAGTTCTTGAATATTCCGCAAAAAACAATGAAAAAAAAAAAAATAACATTGAGACAATTATGAATTCCATTGAGTTTCCTTTACTTGATCAAACAACTCAAATTTCAGTTATTTCAACTACATCAAATGATCTTTCAAATTGGTCAAGACTCTCCAGTTTATGGCCACTTCTCTATGGTACCAGTTGTTGCTTCATTGAATTTGCTTCATTAATAGGCTCACGATTCGACTTTGATCGTTATGGACTAGTACCAAGATCTAGTCCTAGACAAGCGGACCTGATTTTAACAGCCGGCACAGTAACCATGAAAATGGCTCCCTCTTTAGTGAGATTATATGAACAAATGCCAGAACCAAAATATGTTATTGCTATGGGGGCATGTACAATTACAGGGGGGATGTTCAGTACCGATTCTTATAGTACTGTTCGGGGAGTCGATAAGCTAATTCCTGTAGATGTCTATTTGCCAGGCTGTCCACCTAAACCGGAGGCGGTTATAGATGCTATAACAAAACTTCGTAAAAAAATATCTCGAGAAATTTATGAAGATCGAATTAGGTCTCAACCGGGGAATCGGTGTTTTACTACCAATCACAAGTTTAATATTGAACGCACTACTCATACTGGAAATTATGATCGAGGATTACTCTATCAACCGCCGTCTACTTCAAAGATCCCTCCTGAAACATTTTTCAAATATAAAAGGTCAGTATCGTCCCACGAATTAGTAAATTAGAGGAAAGATTCGTTTGTACAAAATAACAAAAGGCAAGTCAATCTTCATAAATTTCATCGTAAATGTGAAATACTTATATTATACAAAAAATACTTATATTATACAAATAAAAATGCGGGAGAGAGAAAAAAGATGCAGGGTCGTTTGTCTGCTTGGCTAGTCAAACATGGGCTAGTTCATAGATCTTTGGGTTTTGATTACCAAGGAATAGAGACTTTACAAATAAAGCCCGAAGATTGGCATTCCATTGCTGTCATTTTATATGTATATGGTTACAATTATCTGCGTTCGCAATGTGCCTATGATGTAGCACCGGGCGGGCTGTTAGCTAGTGTATATCATCTTACGAGAATAGAGTATGGTATAGATCAACCAGAAGAAGTATGTATAAAAGTATTTGCCCCAAGGAAGAATCCTAGAATTCCGTCTGTTTTCTGGGTTTGGAAAAGTGCGGATTTTCAAGAAAGGGAATCTTATGATATGCTGGGAATCTTTTATGATAATCATCCGCGTCTGAAACGTATCTTAATGCCGGAAAGTTGGGTAGGGTGGCCCTTACGTAAAGATTATATTGCTCCCAATTTTTATGAAATACAAGACGCTCATTGAATAATTAGAAACTAATCTTCAGTGTTACAACTCCAGCTATTCAAGGAATATTTGTACGCTCTCTTATAGATCAACAGAATCATTGAAGTCTCATTCATATTATTATGGATAGACTAAAAAAAAAAAAAAGTAATAATACAAATAATGATAATACAATTAGGGATTCGTTGAATTCTCCAATTTTGAAGATATTTATTTCGGACGCGTCGAGCTAATAGGATGAACTAAACGAATTCTGCATTATGCACTTTGTACCGCGCACATCCCTTAGATCCCTTAGATGAGCTATATAAAGTCACATAACATAGGAGGGAATGAAGAAATAGAATATGAAAGAAAATAAATACAAAGAAATGAAAGAGGATGAAATGAAAGAGGATCGGATTCTATTTATATTGTATCTGAGATGAAACTTGGATATTTCCACCCTTTAACTTCTATAGACTAGATTTTTAGGTCTTTAACTAACTAATTTCACTTTACTTTAACCTTTCGAATCTATATGAAGTACTAACATTATTTTATTTTTGAACGAGAGGAGACACATTATGAATAAATCAAATAAAAAAGAGGAGGAAACATAATCTAATTTTTTTTAATACTTTTTTTATTTTATAACATAAACTCTTTACTCATCTAACATCTAAAAAAAAAAGGCTATATCTGCTATATCTCCAGACATTTATATGGATAAGTTAAGTATATATCACGATCTATACTATACATGAATATGTATGCTGGTCTATATCAGATCTATATCAATTAATTTAATTAAGTAATTAAATTATAGATACTCATACACAAATTTATCATGTGTCAGGAACCAGACTTGAACTGGTGACACGAGGATTTTCAGTCCTCTGCTCTACCTGCTGAGCTATCCCGACCATTTTCGACGTGACGTCTTCCTCATTTTACTAAACGACTTGGGTCTATGTCAATTTTAAAAAAGATGAAAAAGTATTCTAAAGTCTTATCCAGACCTGGAATGCTTTGTATCTTAAAAAAAAAAAAAAAAGAGAAAAAAAAGAAAGAAGAAAAAGACGACTTCGTAAATTTCAGTTCGAATAATGATTTGGATTGTTAATCATTCCAATTTCCAACGGGGATTCCTTGTTTTGCTCAAAGATGTTTATTTGTATGTGTATCATATCTATCACAAGACTTGTGAAAAGAAATTAAGTCTGGATATGTTTGTGAAAGAATCGAATGAATGAGAAAGATAACGAAAATGGAACCGTTAATGAAAAGAGAGAATAGGATAAAAATAATTAGGGAGTCGAACGGGCCTTTTTTGGGGATAGAGGGACTTGAACCCTCACGATTTTTAAAGTCGACGGATTTTCCTCTTACTATAAATTTCCTTGTTGTCGATATTGACATGTAGAATGGGACTCTATCTTTATTCTCGTCCGATTAATCAGTTATCTATCAGACTATGGAGTGAATGATTTGATCAATTCAAATTCAATCCTTTCTTCAACTTGGAATCAATTCAAAACCATTTTTTCAAAACAATTTTTTTTATTTCATTTTTCATAATTTTTCATATAAATATAAAGATAAAAAAATAAAAAAAATATGGATTCGGCCCCTATTAATCATTTTAATCATTTGAGATAGTATTTCAATACGTATACATATGAATATAGGGTTATCCTTTACTTTATCCTTTCTGGAGTTTTAACGGAAGGATTCCTTTCCTTTACTTTACTAATGCAACGCAGCCAACTCCATTTGTTAGAACAGCTTCCATTGAGTCTCTGCACCTATCCTTTTTTTTATTCTGTCTTTTTGAACCTTTGTTTGTTTTCGGAAAACAGGATTTGGCTCAGGATTGCCCATTTTTAATTCCAGGGTTTCTCTGAATTTGAAAGTTATCACTTAGTAAGTTTCCATACCAAGGCTCAATCCAATTAAGTCCGTAGCGTCTACCAATTTCGCCATATCCCCTTTTTGTTTTGAGATTAAGATCTTATTACTATACCATTCTCATTTCTATTCTACTGGAATTGTTGAAGTCATCAGATACCGATTCCTATAAAAAGTGTTTTCTCTTTTTTTTTTCGTGGCTATCTTCTTTCATCTCTATCAGAGCCCCCTATTTAGTTAGTCTAATCAGAAAGGATTCTATCATTTCTCTATTCGCAATTCAATATAGATGTATATATACCACATTTATTATATATACTTTTCTTACTCTCATTTTTTCTCATGCAATTTTGAATACTCGAACGATCGATTCTTTTTTTTTTTTTCATATTCATATTAATTATGAAATTCTTAATAACTAAGAATGAAAATAACTAACAATGAAAAGAACAAAAAGCTAATAGCCAAGATTCCATTAGTTTATTAGTTTACTAAATTCCTATACATGTACAATTTCTGTTATGTGAGCCCGCTTAGCTCAGAGGTTAGAGCATCGCATTTGTAATGCGATGGTCATCGGTTCGACTCCGATAGCTGGCTTTTCTCTATTTGTTTTTACACGATTGATAATGTTTCTTTTTTTGAAATCAAAGAATATTGAAAAGGCTTCTTTCTCTTTTTCCAAGGGTGACCGATTATTATGTGGTAGGAACTTCCAATTATGAATAAAAGTTAGAGTAGTTAAATCTCTGCAGAAAAAGAAAAAAAATCAAGAACACGAAAAGGACCTTTTTTATATATACATTATTGGTATATATACAATAAGGTCCGGATATTGATAACAACCCATCTCATTATTTTTTTGTAATATACTACTTCAGTAGATTTTGCTTCATTTATCATATTTATCCTTTAGTTCAGTTCAGTTTTAATTTAGGTTTCTGAAAATGAAAATTCAATAAATAAGGAAAACAAGATAAGGAAAACAAGGAGTTTTTATGTCACGTTACCGAGGGCCTCGTTTCAAAAAAATACGCCGTCTCGGGGCTTTACCGGGACTAACTAGTAAAAGGCCTAGAGCCGGGAGCGATCTTAGAAATCAATCACGCTCCGGTAAAAAATCTCAATATCGTATTCGTTTAGAAGAAAAGCAAAAATTACGTTTTCATTATGGTCTTACAGAACGACAATTGCTTAAATACGTTCGTATCGCCGCAAAAGCCAAAGGGTCAACGGGTCAGGTTTTACTACAATTACTTGAAATGCGGTTGGATAACATCCTTTTTCGATTGGGTATGGCGTCAACTATTCCTCGAGCCCGCCAATTAGTTAATCATAGACATATTTTAGTTAATGGCCGTATAGTAGATATACCAAGTTATCGCTGCAACCCCCGAGATGTTATTACAGTGAAGGATGAACAAAAATCTAGAGCTATGATTCCAAATTATCTTGATTCATCCCCCCAAGAGGAATTGCCAAAACATTTGACTCTTCACCCAATCCAATATAAAGGATTGGTCAATCAAATAATAGATAGTAAATGGGGTGGCTTAAAAATAAATGAATTGCTAGTGGTAGAATATTATTCTCGTCAGACTTAAACCTAACTAAAATAACAAGGGTTCGGATAATTTTGCCCCTTGTTGCCTAAGTAAAGAAACAAAAAATAAGGGTTTGATCGGGGGATTTTTTTCCACTCATATATCATAGAGCGGTAGGGATATTTTCATTCCTTTCCATTTTTTCCAGTATTTTCTTTACCGCAGAAATTAGGAATAGAAAATCTATATCAAGGAAAGATCTAACTGTTGGAATAAAGGTATCCATTGTTATGTGATTTGATACATTGCGATCAGTAACATTGATAAATTAAGTAAAGGTACGGAAAGAGAGGGATTCGAACCCTCGGTAAACAAAAGCCTACATAGCAGTTCCAATGCTACGCCTTGAACCACTCGGCCATCTCTCCTACATAATGATTATGGCCCAGAAACCGAGTGAATCGCGAGTCATTCATATTAAAATTAGATTGTTGGATAGCTATGGTACGTACAATTAATTCTAACTAAAAAAATAGAAAATTTTGATTTTAATCAAATAAAGAATTTTTCTTCGAAATTGGGGGATAAAGATAATTTTTTTTTATGAATTGAGTCTGTTTTTATGTTATTTTGTACTGTACAACTACTTTTTTGTGGGATCATTTTCTCATAAGAGGTAAAATTATAAAATGGATTGCTACCTATGCCTAGATCCCGGACAACTGGAAATTTTATTGATAAGACCTTTTCAATTGTAGCCAATATCTTATTACGAATAATTCCAACAACTTCGGGAGAAAAAGAGGCATTTACTTATTACAGAGATGGTGTGATTTGATTTTTTTTTATTTACCACCTCAAGTCTTAGGAGAAAGACACATTAGTCGGGATAGAAAGATTTGAAATAACTCTACGCTTGTTGAAGGTGAAGTTTATCGGTTTATAAAAAAAAAATCCCTTCTGTCGGGTATCCTCGATTAATGCAGCCTCAGATGCTTCAATTGTCAATTCTAGCATTGAACGAAAGGTTATACCTATGGCTACGGGTTCTGTATTGCAGGTTAACCCTACCCTACTAGTAGGAATAGGCAACATAGAGGAAGAAGCACTACGCCTAGGAATCAACAACACGAAAACTTTGTTAGAAATTATCCCTTTTCTTTATTTGGATCGGGACTAAGAAGAATGGTTGGGACAACAAGCATCCATCTCGTTTGTACTTTGGATACCCGTATAACCATCGAAGATCGTTGAAGTGACTAATTCCTAGAAATTAAAGAAGATTGAGGACAAAGAAATTGTTGAAGTTAACTTAATATTTTATCTAGTATCAACATGCTTGATGTTAAGAAAAAATCTTTTGCAGGAGGGTTGGCTAGAGATTTCTTGTAAAAACACTAGCCCCGCTCAGTTCATTATGTATTATTCTCATTATGCACATAAGGGAGGAGCCGTATGAGATGAAAATCTCACGTACGGTTCTGGAACGGAGATTCTTGGAATCGAATGACGACCGTAACGAATGTCTGCTCAATCCGAAGGAAATTATGCAGAAGCTTTACAGAATTATTATGAAGCTTTGCGGCTAGAAATTGATCCCTATGATCGAAGTTATATACTCTATAATATAGGCCTTATTCACACAAGTAATGGAGAACACACAAAAGCTTTGGAATATTATTTTCGGGCACTAGAACGAAACCCCTTCTTACCACAAGCTTTAAATAATATGGCCGTGATCTGTCATTACGTGCGACTATCTCCACTATAGAAAGAAAAAAGAAAAAAAAGAAAAATTTAATAGGCTTTCTACATATGCATCGTCCAAAACAACGATTTTTATCAGCTGTAGTAAAGAAAGCAACTTCCTAGAAGTCAAAATATGAAGAAAAAAACGTCTAGATACTTTATTCTATGGATAAAGGATCTAATTGATAGAGGAAGCATCGTAAAGATCAATTAGCGAGATTTTTGGCCGATACAATAAGAACTGCTTACTTATGTCATAATATGAGACAAAAGTTAGGAATCAACTTATGTAACAGAGTTGATCTCCTAAAGTATTGAGCAGCGGTGTAGCATCAGATCCCAAAGAGAGTAAGTCTTTCTTTTGAGGGAAGGTCTTTTTCAAAGATTCTATATATATTTATATATAAAAATAGAAAAATAAAAATAGAAAACCGGGATAGTTACCTTTCAGAAAATTCTAACGATAGTAGAACGCATACGCTTTATTCTTCTGAAGGTGGGAGAAAAGATAAAACTGATTATTAATCAAAATTCAAGTTTGAAACTCATCTAATTAACCTTTTTTGGTTAACTCGAGAAAAAATAAAAACCGGGACACCAAAAGAATTGACTGCTGAGCCGTATGAGGTAGGAAACTCTCAAGTACGGTTCTAATGGAAGGAGTTTGCTCGCCTATTCTGACCGAGGAGAACAGGCCATTCGGCAGGGAGATTCTGAAATTGCGGAGGCTTGGTTCGATCAAGCCGCGGAGTATTGGAAACAAGCTATAGCGCTTACTCCCGGAAATTATATTGAAGCGCAGAATTGGTTGAAGATCACAAGGCGTTTCGAATAAGAGAAGAGCGCTCTCTTTGTATTTATTATTTGTATTTATTATTTATTCTATTTATTATTTAGTAGTATAATTATTTAGTTAGTAGTATAATTATTTAGTAGTATAATTTATTATTTAGTATATTAT
>CANUEP010041789.1:2500-10000 GCA_947857235.1 Jatropha podagrica | reverse complement strand
TATAACAAACCTATCCATATAATAGAATAAAATAATATAATAGAATAGAATATAAGTATAATAGAATATAGAATATTCTAATATTCTATATTCTAATAGAATGAATAATGTTCTAAATTAGATTAGAATATAAATTTTTAGAAATATATTCTAAATAAGTATATTATAATTATAAATAAGTATATTATACTAATTATACTAAGTACAGGGAGTCATAGTAGTTCATTCCTAAGCAAGAGATTGGATTTACCCAGTGAGTATAAGTTAAACTAGTGAATATAGGTAAAAAGCGGTTTATTGATATTGAATTCGTTTGATTGATGCATGTATTTAGCAATTCAACATAGATCCAAGATATTTCATCGAATCACTGACGAAAAGACTCTATTTGTCCCTGAACCAAATGAAATTCTTAAAAAGAAAAAAATGGGATAACTTGTTGGATAACTTGTTGAGGCCTATCCCCCTTCTCGGATTTCCAGATTTATCATTTGTTATTTGTTAAATTACTGGTTTAGTGTGAGAGAAAGATATGCCTATTTATCTTAACAATGAGTGAATTAATGAACACGAAAGCGAAAGAAATGAAGTTTAACCCTAACCCTATTTTCTGGCTTTTCGGTGGATCAATCATTTCCTGAAAGAATCTTTTGTATTATTTCTATTTTTTTTTTTCTAATTTCGAATTAGAATTCTAATTCGAATTTATATTCTAATTCTAATTATATCTAATTCTAATTATATATATATTTCTAATTCTATATATTTAAAATGAATTATCTAATTCTAATTATACATATATTAATATAGAATTCTAATTTATATAATTTATTTTTATAAATTTAGAATGGATTTTATTTTGATTTTATTTTATAGGCGATTAGAATGAATGTTTTATGAATATAAGAATCAACAAATTCTATGGAATCATGAAAGACGGAAAGATTCTTCGAATCTAGTCATACCATTTCGTGATATTGACAATTTCAAAAAACTCCCCATACTATGAGCATAGTATGCTGGCGGTCGGGCAAATGTGCCCCCATCGTCTAGTGGTTCAGGACATCTCTCTTTCAAGGAGGCAGCGGGGATTCGACTTCCCCTGGGGGTAGGGTATTACGAAAGGAAGTTGCTCATGGATTATTAATAAGTCTGGAATTGATTCTTCCTGGGTCGATGCCCGAGCGGTTAATGGGGACGGACTGTAAATTCGTTGGCAATATGTCTACGCTGGTTCAAATCCAGCTCGGCCCAATAATTCACTGATCCGCCATGAAATGATATAACCCCCTTGTTCTCTCGAAATACCTGATACAGAAAAAAAAAATAGAAATTTCTGATATATTTCTACCTGTTCTTTATTTGATTTGTTTTCTTTTTTTTTTTCTCACAAATTCTGATCTTGCTAATGATCTAGATTCAGATCAGGATTTGTAAGTATAAAGTTTAAGAAGTAATGTAAAGAAAAAAAGGAGTCTTTGAAAGATTTTTTTTATTATCAATCGACTTTGATTTGAAATAACGAAAAGATGACTAGCAATCCCTGTCCCTTTTATCACTAAAGTGGATATCCATGTGGATATCAATATACCACTCCCGTTTCTGTTCCAATGCGGTGATTCCAATCTAAAATCTAAATAGAAAAAATAGAAAGGGTTCGAATAAAATCATAAGAATATGTATGCTGTACACTTTATTGCATTTCCCCGGGATTGTAGTTCAATTGGTCAGAGCACCGCCCTGTCAAGGCGGAAGCTGCGGGTTCGAGCCCCGTCAGTCCCGATGGATCAGAATCCAATAATCTAATAATAAAAAAAAAAATACATCAATGCATCTCTCCCTTTTCTGCAAAATGCAAAAGGGGGACAATTTCATTCTCAAGGGGATCCTTCTTATTCTTTGATTCTTATTATTTATTCTTAATTATTATTCTTAATTAATATTTTATTCTTATTTATTTCTATTTATTTATTTATTTTCGTTTTTCATTAAATCTCATTCTCATTAAATTAAAGTAAATAGAAATATAAAATATAGGAATTTTCATTTTTTCAACTAGTACTGATTGATGGAGCCATATGTGGATTAGTACAATTATGGGTAGTGTCATATTTAAGATTCCAAAAGATACTCTATTGCGTTTGGATTTTTCGATTTCTCCTGACCGTATATATAATAAAACCGAATCGAGTACCATATCTTTTCCGGTAGTCCATACACAAATGGAATTTGTATTTGGACGATACAAAATAAATGGAATTTTTTTGATAGAATCCTTTTAATCCGAAAAGTATCTTTTTTTTTTTTTGCTCCGATTTTGTGTAATCTCAATTAAAAATTTGAATTTGAAACAATCTATCTCGTTCAAATTGCGTACAAAAGTTTTAATATATTCTATGCATTCCATTACCAAGGAAAGGGGATATTCTATTAATAAATATCTATTAATAAATAATAAAAAAAATAAATATAAATAAAATAAATAGAATTAATATTATATTAATAAAATAAAAAAGAAAATAAAATATATTTAATAAAATAAAATAGAAAATAAAGAAATATTATGAAATAAAGAAATATTATATTAATGAAAGAAATATTTTATATTAATAAAATAAAGATCAAATAAAAATAAGGATCCACCTCCATTATAGAAGGACTGGATCATTTTTTTTTTAGGATTTTTGCTGAAGAAAAAACAAACCCTAAACAAAAAAATGGAATAGAATATTCGATTTTTTATACAATATTTACTATATTGGGACTTTTCTTTATCACATTTTTGTGTTTTCCAATAAGATTAGATCATTAAAAAAGGAGTTTAGAACTTAACTCCCCTTTCTCTGTTTCGTTTCTATTGTTTGTTTGGGTTTGGTTGTAACCAATGTAAGTGTAAAGGTGGTTATATGATACTTCGTCAGATGATTGTACAAAGAAGGCGAGAATTTTATAGAAAAGAAGAAATATGATAAATAAAAATAAAGTAAAGAAATTATCAATTGAATCAAGAATTCAAAAATGAATTCGGTATGGATAAACAATCTTTCTATGTTATACTATTCAATTCTCGACGATGAATCGATTTGATAGCTCAGATATTGTTATTCATAATATTGATCAGACTCGATATCATCGAGATGGAATTCATCCCATTGAATTTAGAGGCGAAAGACTTATTATCCCTATGGGATTAAATCCCGAGTTATTGCAAAGTAAAAAAAAAAGAAACGATGAGATTATGGAAGTAAATATTCTTGCATTTATTGCTACTGCACTGTTCATTCTAGTTCCTACCGCTTTTTTACTTATAATATACGTAAAAACGGTTAGTCAAGGCGATTAATTTGAATGAAACTTGACTTCTTATCAATATTAATGATTGAAGAAATAAAATCAAAAGGATTCCTATTTTGCGTCTTAGATGAAATGAGCGGACTAGAATTAGCAGTATTCTATGAGATCTGATAGTATGATAGAAAGAAATATATTTCTTTCTATCATACTATCTATTTTTGTTTTTCTAGTGTATAAAGTTGTACTGTATAAAGATATAGGCTTAATATAGAGATAGATTAATCTATAATATCCTCTCATATTCATATATCTAGATATCATATATCTATATGTAATGTACAGAACGTCCCAATTCTATTTCTTCATCTATTTGATTTGTGTTGATTCCAATTAATCTGAAATAGTCGAAAGGCAACTCTTACTTTTACGATTCTAATTCCTAGATTTCTGATTATTTTCAATATGAATCCTGGCGTTTACCGAAAGAATAAAATCAATGAAAAGGAAAAAAAATATGAACATATATTAAAAAAGAAAATCAAGAAATCTTTTTTTAGCATTTCGAAGAAGTAATTGATTGAATAGTTGGCAGATTGTCCAAGGAAGGGAGTTCTATAAAAATTTTTTAAGATTTCAACGAAAAGGATTAGTAAACCCTGCCGATTTTTAACCTTTGAATCATGATATGAAATGAGTCAAGTCAATAAGGTATAGCATAAATCCAATATTTTAAATAATAAAACATTAAATAATAAAACAAATACTAAACCAAGCACTAAGCAAGAAAATCTCTTAGTATACGTAGTATCCCATTGGAGAACCACTATGTCTATGTCTATCTTATTTCCCATAGAAAATTCACTTAATTTAATCACTTTTCATTTTTAATAAAAGAGCTGCTTTTAAAAGAGCTACTTTCTTTAATAAAAGAACGGCTTTCTTTTCTCTTTGAACAGGAAAGAGGTAAACAAAAACAAAGAAAAAAGATTGGAAAAAATTTCCTATCATTTGTATTCCTTTTACTTTCGAAATATGAACACGAGAATCGTTGAAATTTTTTTTTTGATTATGATTAAAAGGGTATTATTCATATATTAATTATTTATATTAATTATTTATATTAATTATTTATAGAATACATTACTTCACTAAAATCCAATAGAATTTGGAAATGAAGATATTTTTAATTCAATTTCTAAATTTGTATTTGTAAGAATTTAGAAATTGAATTAAATAATTAAATAATTGAATTTAATTCAATTTAAACGGTTAAATTAAAAATCTTTGCAGAATGATCTATAAAACAATCGATACAGTTTGATTTCTCAACTCAATTAGTAGTACCCTAGAGTCCACTTCTTCCCCATACTACGAGTGAAAGGGAAAATGTAAAGACTACCATTAAAGCAGCCCAAGCGAGACTTACTATATCCATGTGAATTATGTCCTCTATCTCTATGAATATGAAGGAATTTTTCCATTATTGTTCACTAATAATAGTAGAATTGCTGGGGCAGAGTCAAAAAAAAAAAATTCTATTCAATATATTGATGAAACAATCCAAAAAATCCAATTAATTCTAAGAAGTTCTTATATGATTGCTGAAAAACTTTTAGTATAAACAAAACAGGCAGCAACGCCCTTGGAAGTATCAATAAAATGTTTCTAAAATGTAAGAAAAAAAAAAAGAGTTATGTTTTCGTTTGTTGCTCTTTATTAAGTCAAAAATATACAAGATGGATCACTATCTATTATATAATAGACTCTTCCTTTGTTTTTCTATACCCTTTATTCTTTCCATTTGATTTAATTCGCCGAATTGTTTTACAGAAACAATAGGAAGACAGCCTATTCCATTCTTGATTAGGAGTTACCTAAAAAAAAAAACAAAGAATTTCTTTTAGTACTTTCTATATATTTGTATATTTGATATATATTTGTGCTTTCTATAAAAATAAAAAGT
Source organism: Jatropha podagrica (assembly GCA_947857235.1). Taxonomy (NCBI): domain Eukaryota; kingdom Viridiplantae; phylum Streptophyta; class Magnoliopsida; order Malpighiales; family Euphorbiaceae; genus Jatropha; species Jatropha podagrica. The sequence goes on along the minus strand of CANUEP010041789.1, from coordinate 4,743 downwards.
AAAAATAAAAAATGGATATGTATAAGTAAAAGCCAATTATCCATTCAATCACTATTCGATTGATTGAATTCCTGAGTACTCAGGAATTCTCATGAGTTTGTATACAAAAAATCTTTCACCCTTTCAAGAACTACTAATTAGATTCCCTGCGCCGATATCCAATCTAATTCAAGACTCAGTCAGTAGACACTGCATTAGTCGTGGAAGGACTATTATATCAAAATTTACCGATTCCTTTTCACCACTATAAACTTTCCTTGAATCCTAGATTCAAGAATTTACAGCACTTTAGAGAACAGAATTTTCAGATATTTAGAATCAAAAAAGTATCAAGATGCCTTTTCCTCCGCGTGCTTCTGTTGGAGGCAAATTTGACAAGATATATCAGCAAAAGGGAATAAGGTATTTTGTGCCTTTTGTTGATCAGGCGACACCCGGATTTGAACTGGGGAAAAAGGATTTGCAGTCCCCCGCCTTACCACTCGGCCATGCCGCCAAGGCGACACAAAATAGACGAAAATACCCCTCCTTTTCTTTTTTTTTCTTTTTTGTACTTGTATCTTGAATCCCATTTTTCGTAATCCCTTTCCAAAATTCCTAAAAAAAAGAAATCCTTACTTTTCTTTTTTTGATTGGATCTATCTTTTCGATTCATTTTGTATAGTATCTCAAAACAAATTTTGTATAGTATCTCAAACCACACACTATCTAAATTCTTTCCCATTTTTATTGTCTAGTGAAATGAAAAGTGAATTTTCAGTCACAAAAGCCAACAAATTGGAACCATTAACTATTGACTTTGAATTCATGAACGCTTCTTGGATTTGAATCTGAAATTGTATTTCCCTAATGCTAATTATATAAGAAAATAAAAATTGGATACGTAACCAATCAGTATTGATTCTTTTCAATAAAAAAAAAATTCTTCTCAATTTCAATTATAACAACGATTATGAGTATATGTAAACCCTAGAACATAAATTTTTACACAGATAGATATCTAATCTGATATCTTATCTGTCTATGATTCCTATAGGAAAATTTCTATTCAATTTTTCATTGAATAGAAAAATTTTGGTAGAGTATGACATGCACTGTCCAAAAAAGAACTCCCGTAAAAGAAGAGATGTATATATATATAGATAGCTATGGTTATATCTGCGTATGTTTAATAAGCCTTCTTATGTACTTCAATCGTATTATATGAACTCGATTTAAAAAATAGATAAAAAAATATCTATTTTATGTTTATACAAATTCTTTTTTTTTTTTTGAACTAAACAATACAATGAAATCCACGAAAAAGCTAAGTGCTAAAAAAATCCACTTTATATTGTTTCTGATTATTGTTTCTTTATCTCACCGAAAGATTAAATCCAAAATCCATTTATTTTATTGGTATCCAATCATATTGGAATAGGTAATATCATAATAATGGTGGAAATTGAATCACTTTTTTTTGCTATTCTATACAAAATATTCTATACAAAATTTCATAAGTCTAAGTTAAGTGGAATTTCTCAATTCCTTGCCAGTTGTATCTGTTGCAAATTCGAATTTTAAGAATTTGAATTTGAGTATAAAATTTTTGAGTATAAAATTCTCTTTATTCCGCCGTCATACGTATTTCATACATTCCATATCCATCTAGGAAGTTAGATAAAATTTTATGTGATTCTGTAAACAAAATAGAAATTCCATCATTGCTAGATCGTCGATCCATATAATTGAATGAAGAACGATCCAATAATGGGATTTTTTTTTAATAAACGGGAAATTTTAAATGCTCGGGGATGGAAATGAGGGACTGTCTACAATACCTGGATTAAATCAGATACAATTTGAAGGATTTTGCGGGTTCATTGATCAGGGCTTAACAGAAGAACTTTATAAGTTTCCAAAAATGGAAGATACAGATCAAGAAATTGAATTTCAATTATTTGTGGAAACATATCAATTAGTAGAGCCATTGATAAAAGAAAGAGATGCTGTATATGAATCACTTACATATTCTTCTGAATTATATATATCTGCGGGATTAATTTGGAAAACCAGTAGGGATATGCAAGAACAAACAATTTTTATTGGAAACATTCCTCTAATGAATTCCCTGGGAACTTTTATAATAAATGGAATATACAGAATTGTGATCAATCAAATATTGCAAAGTCCCGGTATCTATTACCGGTCAGAATTGGATCATAACGGAATCCCGGTCTATACCGGCACAATAATATCAGATT
>CANUEP010041728.1:0-30131 GCA_947857235.1 Jatropha podagrica | reverse complement strand
TGTAAATTCAAATGAAATGTTCCATCTTAGAATCCAGTTAAAAGTACCAAAGGAAAAAAAAAAAAAAAAAAAAAAAAAAGAGTGAGAGAGAAATAAAAAAAAAAAACATGGATATATAAATGATGATTAATATTTCCAGGTTTGTTTTCTTTCTTTCTCTCACACTCTTTTTTTTTTTTTTTTTTTTTTTTTCCTTTGGTACTTTTAACTGGATTCTAAGATGGAACATTTCATTTGAATTTACAGGTTGGCAAAGGACGAGATGTTGGTCTCAACCAGATTGCTTTGTTTGAAGGGAAGGTTGCTGGCGGCAACGGCGAGCAAGTTCTTAGTCGGGACATATACAGGCTTGGACAACTCTTTGATTTCTTTCGAATGATGTCGTTTTACTTTACTACAGTGGGATACTATTTTTGTACAATGGTAGGTGACCAATATATTTTTAACTGCAGACATTATATAACTTTATTCTTGTAGATGAACTGAATGTTGAAATTGGCTGCCATTATTTAATGCGATCATCATGTATAACTTACTGTCAAGCATGCTAATTTCCATCAAATTGATCAGAGTTTGGTTTTATGCTGATTTTTTATGTACCTTCCGTTCCTTTGTTTTCCTTTTTTACATCTCCTTGGGCCAATGACATGGTCAATTTGATGTAAGTACAGGCAACGCAGTGAATGAATAGTATGCATTCTTGACAATCACAAAACTTTATATTCTTACCAATGTCATTATGCATTGAATAATTTGAGGGATTAAAACTAAAATGCACAAAGGAACTATAGTCAGAAACTGCACGATGAATTTTATTCAGCTTCTTGTTTGTGCTTTTCGACTAATTTATTTTTCAAATTCTTTTGCAGTTAACGGTGCTGACTGTGTACATCTTCCTTTATGGGAAGGCATATTTGGTAAGTTTTTTTTTTCCTCCGAACATTTAGGATGCTTGCTATTTAATTATTGCATGCACAAACCTATGCTTGCATGCCTATGTTTTCCTTTCAATTTGATGCATTCTATTAGTCGCCAAGAGTGGTGGTTTTTTTGAGGAAAGCATAGCGTGAATGTCATTTGCATTGTGATCAGACTCATGCTATGTTTACTGCTCTGTGGCCTGCACTTTTCTATGCTGCAGTGGACATATTTTCAATTTTCACTTTCTTGCTCCACAGAACATTGCAATATTATATTTCACTGTTTAACTGACATGTTCTTCTTTGGTTTTCACTTTCATGATCCATTACTGCTTGGATTGTTAGCTTAACCACCACCATCCACAAACCACTCTTTTAGGCCTAGTCCAAAGCCTCTCCCCAGCCCAACCCCAACATAACACAACACAAGACACGCGCGCGCACAAGAGAGAGAGAGAGAGAGAGATACAATAGTGCACAAAGCATCTATTATTGCATGAATAATCAATTTGTTCCAATTACTTTGATGGGCACACTGATGGCACTTTCAGGCATTATCTGGAGTTGGTGAAGAAATTCAAGTTAGAGCAGATATCATGCAGAACACTGCCCTTAGCGCAGCCCTAAATGCGCAGTTTCTATTTCAAATTGGTGTCTTTACTGCTGTGCCAATGATTCTGGGTTTCATCTTGGAGCAGGGTTTTCTGAGGGTAATGCATATCATACCTTTATTTTATTTTTATTTTCTGAAAGTTCACGAAATGAAATGATAAGAGGTGCTTATATGCTTGCACTTTTGTCTCAATGTGCTTCATCCAGTCAGTGATGCCTCAATCTCTGTGAATCATATTAATCATATTAATTACGTCTTTTGGAATGATGATGTGTGAGAAATAAGAGAGGAGTTTGAAGCTTTTGCTTAGTTATTCCTTCAAGCACATTAGGTTTAAATATACCAAGGATTGATACAAATATGGTAATAGATACTAGCTATAACTATATAGGATATTCTATAATAAATACAAAATATTCTCACATATCTACAATATATTTTAACACTCCCCCTCAAGCTAGAGCGTGCATGCCGTATGCTCCTAGCTTGTGACAAATATAATCAATCCGAGGACCCCTAAGGGAAATTGTTAAGAATAACTGCTCATTGATCATTTGAATTAATGAAGGATGTAACAATACAACCTAACTAAATCTTCTGCCTAATAAAGTGAAAATCTATCTCTGTATGATTTATTCTTTCATGGAGCATTGGATTTGAGGCAATATGCAGTGCTGTTTGATTATCACATATTAGTTTCATTTGTTTCATGTCGCCACACTTCATCTCTTGAAGAAGTTGTTTCAGCCAAATTAGTTCACATGTATCCAATGTCATGGCTCAATATTCCACTTCTACACTTGATCTAGCCACAACACCTTGCTTTTTACTCTTTTAGGATATCGAATTTCCTCCAATTATAACATAGTAGCTTGAAGTAGACCGTCTATTAGATGGAAAACGTGCCCAATCGGCATAATTAATTAAGCTTCTACACTTAATCTACACTTGATCTAACTACGCTAAATGCAAAAGGAATATCCGTTCGTGTGATTGTGAGATAATTAAGCTTACGATAAGCCTTCTATATCTACCTAAATCTTTAAATGCTACCACCCCACCCCCCTTTTGTGTCGAACGAAGTTTCACATTAGAATCCATAGGAGTATCCACAGGTTTGCAGTCTACCATGCGAGTCCCCAGCATGTCTAGTACATATTTCCTTTGTCAAATTACAACACTTGTCTTGGATTGAGCTACCTCTATCCCAAGAAATGTTTCAGTTTTCGCAGGTCCTTGGTTTGCAAGTGGCTAAACAAATGTTCCTTAAGTTGAGAGATCCCTTCGTGATGATTGTTTGTTATGATAATACAATGAATATAAACCACCAAATAACTGCATTTACCATGATCTCAATGTCGATAAAAAATTGAATAATCAGCCTCACTTCAACTCATGCCAAACTGCTGAACAACAGCACTACAAACCACACACGTGGAAATTGTTTCAAGCCATAAAAAGATCATCGTAGTCGACATACCAAACCAGACTCCCCCTGAGCAATAAAACCAAGTGGTGGCTCCATATATACTTCTTCAACCAACTCCGTATGCAAGATAGCAATTTTAATATCAAGTTGATGAAGAGGCCAATGGTAAATAGTTGCCAAAGAAAGAAGTCGAACAGAAGCAATCTTTGCATTGGTGAAAAAGTATCATTGTAATTAGGACCATAAGTTTGTGTTTACCCTTTTACAATAAGTCTTTCAAACTGTCAATTATGCTATTAGGACCAACTTTTGAAATCTTTTTTTTTTTTTTTTTTCTTTTTTTTTTTTTTTTTTTCGAATTAGGAAGAATGGGGCCTTACTTAAAGCCAACGACAACCTACAGTGCTTTTGCCAAGAGGCAATTGAACAAGTTCATTGTTTACTAGAATTATTTGTTTGAGTTGCTTCCAATAGATGATGCTAATTCATTGTTTACTAGAATTATTTGTTTTATTTTATTTTTGGTATTACCTAGGTAGCTTTTACTTCATTTTATGCTATAAAAAATCTGATGAAATCTGACGTTACTGAAAAATAGTTATGGTATATTTGATTTTAATGGTTATCTAGTAGAGTTTTGTATACTTGTAAGATTCTTGTGCTGGATGCCAAGAAGTTTATTGGGTAATCTTCTGTTGAATTCTGCAGGCCATTGTCAGTTTCATCACAATGCAGCTTCAGCTTTGTTCTGTCTTCTTCACATTTTCATTGGGCACAAGAACACATTATTTTGGTCGAACCATTCTGCATGGTGGTGCAAGGGTATGGCTCCTATCTCTTTATTCTTAATTGCTCTCTGCCTGCCCCCAACAACAGCATTTATTGTGCAATAGAGTAAATTAAAGTCTTTGATCGACAGTACCAAGCTACTGGTAGGGGATTTGTGGTGCGCCATATTAAATTTTCTGAAAACTATAGGCTCTACTCCCGCAGTCATTTTGTTAAAGGGTACTCTCTCTCTCTCTCTCTCTCTCTCCCCATGCATGTACTTGATCCTGAATGGTTGTCTAATTTGTCTTCTGGCATTCAGGCTGGAAGTTGTGCTTTTGCTGATTGTATTCCTCGCATATGGTTATAATGAAGGGGGTGCACTGTCCTACATTCTTCTTACTGTTAGTAGTTGGTTTATGGCTCTCTCTTGGCTTTTTGCACCATATTTGTTTAATCCAGCTGGATTTGAGTGGCAAAAGTAAGCACTGTTTCTTATCTTTCTGTTAAGTGCAAGTTTGCCCCTTCATTTGCTAATCTTTGATTTTGCATTTTTAGGACTGTTGAAGACTTCAGGGATTGGACAAATTGGCTTCTCTACAGAGGTGGAATTGGTGTCAAGGGAGAAGAAAGCTGGGAAGCTTGGTGGGATGAAGAACTAGTAATACTTTCCTCCTTTATCGTCTCTATTCTTTTTTTCTTTTTAACAACAATAAACACTTGCAACTATTCCTTAAATTGTGAAGAGGGCCTTCTTACCTAGACATGTTAAGCTCACGGTTTGGACACAGGCTATGCCTTTGGGGAGGATAATGAACTAGTAGATCATAATGATCTTGGGGAAATCATCTTGTTCGATCTGTTTCTAGAAACATGAAGCCATTTTCCTTTAAAGAATGTATAACTTTTCTCTCGATCTGGAAAACAATTTTTATTGACCAGTTTTTTTTATTCGCCCTAAACGTGCAAAATGCAAAAATATTTTTGAGGAGAATAGTTTTGATTCTCAAACAAAACCTTGCTGGGAATTCAAACGTTGGATAGTTAAATTAGAATCCAGTGTTCAAGCCTTCGGGTGAGATAAGCCCATAAATTTTATGCAAGTCCAGAGACTGTTCTACTTTTCTATTCATTGTCATTATTTATTGTTAGGGATAATTAAAAATATAGTGTCTGAATTATTCAAAATTTTTTATTTTGGTGTCTAATTGGAAAAGTTTTGCAATCAAGTGTTTAAACCACTTAAAGTTTTTCAAATAAGTGTCTATTGCCTACGTGGGCAACCGGAATTTCCACAAGGACAGCTGGGACCCACAAAATAATAGTAAATATGCTGAGTTAGCTGATTATGAGTGAGACATGTAGGACTCATGTGAGATGCACATGTCTTTAAGATTGAAATGACTGAGATAACCTTTGCCCACCTTCCACATCTAATATGCTAGAATATGAGCGACATATCACCAGATTTGCACCACCATATTTCTTGTGCTTCCACTGCCAACTCGTTTCCTCTCTCTCTCTCTCTCTCTCTCTCTCTCTCTCTCTCTCTCTCTCTCTCTCTCTCTCTCTCTCTCATCAAAGCTTCACGCATAACAAAAATTTAGATAATCCAAAATTTAATGCTTTCCCTTTACTATTTTTCATAAACTAAGATTTACTTCCATTATATTCAAATCTACATATACTTTTAATTTCTTTATTCTCCATCTGATTTTGAAAATGAGAGACGATGGGAGCCGAACAAAGGACTGTGATAATCTCTAATAATGGAACTCCATCGATTTGCAATATTTGAATGGGCATCAACAAATGTGCATTTCAAATCTAAAATTAGATCTGTTGGAATTGATTTTTCAAATGATACCGTAGATATCGCCATCAACAGATTTTTCAAATAATCTGTCAGAATCGATTTTTCAAATTTTTTGGCAAGCTTTAAATGTATAACAGTCCTGAGATGGAGGAAGAAGACCTCAGCCGTTGATATCATGGCTAAGATTGTTCAGCAAATAAGAGGGTTTCGAGAGTGAAATTTTTTCTTGGTTTCAGAGGAGTATAAGGAAGGTGATGGTGTAATGTAAACAAGATTGTACAGTAGCTAGGTTTGAGACTTTCTGACTCTTTTAGTTTGCTACCTGAAAGAGAGAGAGAGATAAAAAGGGCGATTTAGTAATTCTAGACATCCAGATCACATGCTGTGCATATGAGTCTACATGGCTCACTCGTTTTCAGCCTACTCACCTTATTTACTATTGTTTCATGGGTCACAACCATCCCAATGGCAATTCCCGTTGTCCACGCAGCTATAAAACACTCAATTGAAAACGACACCATTAAATACTTGATTGCAAAACTTTTCCGATTAGACACCAAAATAGAAAATTTCGAACAGTTAAGATACTAAATTTATAATTATCCCTTTACGTTATTATTTAATTTCATCGTTTCTTGTTAATTGGTCTACAGGCGCATATTCGGACTTTCCGTGGGAGGATACTCGAGACCATTTTGAGTCTAAGATTCTTTATTTTTCAGTACGGCATTGTATACAAGCTAGATATACAAGGATCAAATACATCATTATCGGTAACAGCTCTCTTTGTTAACAGACTCTATTATTCTACTGTATATTCATGAGACTGACATTTGATCACCAGTCTACCTACTTGCCTCTTAATGTTTTCTTCTACTCAGTTTAATTCCTTTCTGTGGCAGAAAGCATTCTATTGAATCCTATATGAGCATGGGTCAAAAAGAATGCTGCAGTAGTGGCTACTTTTTTGGATAGCTCCTGTTTTGCTTGTGTGTGATTTTCCTTGTGTCCATATCATGGAAAAAACAAAAAAAACTGAAAGGTTGATGTTTCTGCAGATATATGGCTTCTCATGGGTTGTTCTAGCTGTGCTTATAGTTCTTTTCAAGGTGCCGATATTAAAACTTATGAAACCCCAAATAATGAGCTTTCATTCTCTGCCTGGCTTGGCATATATTTTGGAATTAAATAAAAATTTAAAAACTTTGCTTTCTCAGGTTTTCACCTTTAGTCAGAAGATATCTGTCAATTTTCAGCTTCTACTGCGCTTCATCCAAGGTGTCTCATTCTTAATGGTGTTGGCTGGTTTAGCAGTTGCAGTCATATTCACAGAATTGTCAGTTCCAGACATTTTTGCTTCTATCTTAGCGTTTATACCTACTGGATGGGGAATTCTATCTGTGAGTGCTCTTCAACTTAATTGTCTTTTTCTGGCCTCAGCATAATTGTGCACCTCACTGGAGAAACCCCTCTAGATTTTCATATGTTTATACTATAAATAGACATTTGTGCTTTTGATGGGCAAGAAAATTTTTTGTAAAGCCATTGTTTTATCAGAACTCACTTTTCCATTGAATTTCTTGGTTGAAAACTTGTCCTTTTTGGTGGTGTATTGCAAGTGGGCGTGTTATATCATAACTATGCACAATCTTGAATTACTAGAAACCAGCAACTACTTGCTAAGGAAGAACGTGTTTTCAAAGAAGGCCCTTTATCTAGAAAAGGCTGAAAAAACAGACACCTGGCTGAATAGGTATAGATATCTAGTGAGAATAAATTTAAACGTGTCAAGAGTTATGCCAAACATCAAAAGGCCAAATTAGTTTATTGATCAGAAAGAGAGCAGATGAATAGGTAGTCTAGTTGATGCCCTATAATTTAGGTATCATGGTATTTTGTTTATTTTGGACCAACTCAATTTAATATATAATTTCAGATTGCTGCTGCATGGAAACCTTTGATAAAAAAGCTTGGATTATGGAAATCCATTCGTTCAATTGCTCGTCTATACGATGCTGGGATGGGGATGCTTATCTTTATTCCCATTGCCTTGTTTTCATGGTTCCCATTTGTATCGACATTCCAAACAAGGCTCATGTTCAACCAAGCATTCAGCCGAGGATTGGAAATTTCGCTAATTCTTGCTGGAAACAACCCCAACACTGGGATATGATGAGACATCCTAACAGTGTATGTATTTATCTTTCTAAATCTGTTTTGTTTCCCTTCCTAAATTTGCCATATTTTTGCATGCTGAGAAAGTAATGTCTTGTTTGTGATATAATATCAGAACTCTTGGCACATAATACCATGCCTACCTGACATATTTGTGGGCATGCATATTTGTCGATAAAATTGTGTACCCAATGCCCGGTCTTTGTTACCCGATGAGCATTTCCAGTCACTGACGGAGGGAGAAATCTTTGCGTGAGAACATTTCTGGTAGCATGCACAAGAATTTTCAATTATTTTCTTATAATTACTAGTTATTCTACCTGTTAGTTCCTGATCTCCTTTCCTTCATTTTATGGATTTAATTTATTTGCAGTTCTTCACATAAATTTCTAGATTCTACTTTGATTCTATGTTATCTGTGAAAGTTCTTATACCCTTTTTCCCTTTATCGGCTTTGGTTACTGTCGTCTCATATCTCATTATGCCATCATCATTTCAAACATAAGACAATTACTCAAATTCAAATACCAGTTGTTAATAGCCTGATTATTATTATTATTTATTACAAGTCCACAGTAACTATGACATGCCAAATGATAAACGTACAATCTAAAGAATAACAAGTGTATAATTTTCCAGTAATTAAAATTCAAGGGATATTCTTTCTTACACTGCAATTTCACACTTGATCATTTATATATACATGAGCATAGCTTAATTTCACTCGTCCATAAGAGATTCTATGCATTTATATATACATCCATAAAACTAAAAAACATTATTTAATAATGAAGCATAATAGAGGCTTATGTAACGAAACTAAAAAACATGTTTAGCGCAAATAACTTTTAGTAGGTGCAGAGATCATATAAGGAAACTGTATTGAATTTGCAACAAGTGCCGAATGCTGAGCTTCAAAGCCAAACTAGCTCACCAGCCATATTAATCATTCGCCAAGCGCTACATATCTTAATATAATCCAAACCATTGTTTCATATGTCATAAGCTCTATCCATAAAATATACAAATTTCTTTCTACAAGCATTTACCATTATCATTTATGTTTTTTAACCTCTCAACATAGCATCATCCAACACATTATTTCAATCACGTTTATAATTATGAATTTTTCACACTTGGTAATATATTCATGAAATCTTATTAATTCAAGTAACCATAGATTCATATGCTTTAATAACGAAAGACTTATACTATGTTTGGGAAGAAAGCGAAGGAAAATATTGAAAGATTTTTCTATTTATTTTCTCTTCTTATTTTCCATTCCATGTTTGGATTGGAAGGGAATTACAAGAGAGGAAGGAAAATAATATTATTTTTCTTTATTTGGAAAGCCCAAAATCTAGAGGAAGCAAAATTGTGTATATGTTCACCCTTATATATTTATGGATGAAGCATTGTCATGCATCTTACAAATAATTTATAATTATCAATTATTTAGTTAATTATACAGAATTAATAATTTTTGGATATGTGTTTTTTAGTATATTTACAGTTTTATAATGATATTTAAAATAATATAGAAATATATAAAACTTTAATGTGAATAGGTTACAAAAGGTCTCTAGGAGTGGTAGGTTTTAATTTAACATTTGAAAGTTGTTTTGAGGGTTAATGATGAAATTGCAAGAAAAGGACTTAAAGGTAAAAAGCATGGAGGATGATGATAAAAAAAAACAATAGAAAAAGCATGAGCAATTTTGTAATTTTTTGTCAACGGTAACTTTTTCCTACAAAACCGTCATTTCTATCTTATTTGGAGATATTGTCATTCTGTGGGGCAAGAGGATTTTATTTTATATTTTACTTCTCTTGTAATTTTCCTCAACCTCTCCAAACGAGTGAAAGTACTTTCCCCAACTATTTTCCATCCCCATTTTCTTTCCTCCCTCAAAATTACTTCTTCCCAGACAGAGGCTTAGTGTCTCATTAATTCAAGTAATCATAGATTCATGCTTTAATAATCAAAGACTTAGTATCCAAACATGTCAACTATTTAACTAAGTCATATCATTCTACTTTTTAATTTGCTTTAAATATTTGTAGGCAATACGCAATATCATGCATTAATAAGGCTATTTTCACAATAACAATTACTCTCACGGTTCTTTTTATATAAGAATAATCATATTATTGCTAAGATTAAAAAATCGGTTTAACTAACTTTTTTTTCCCTAAGATACCTCTACTATCATATTTACTCCTTAGAAATATGAATTTGTCAAGTGATTTATCTTAAAAAATGAAAAAAAAAAAAAAAAAAAAAAAAAAAAAAAAAAAAGAAGAAATTTGCTATAGTGTTGCTAAATAAACGGGAGAGTAAGAGATTTGATAAGGAATGAAAATTCAAATTTTCAAAACTTAATTCTGCACTGTTAGTTGAAATTCTTTGCTCATAAAAATTAACCAAATTTTTAGAAAACAAAATTTCATTTGAATGATAAAGACTCATCAACTTCATAAACACATGGTTTATAATGGAGTATAATACAACTAGTTGAAAACTTGCGCTTGCGTAGATTATTTTATTACTTTATTATTGTATATTATATTAAAAAAGTTTTATATATATATATATATATATATATATATATATATATATATAAGATCAATATTTATATAAAAAAAACAAATCATACTTCAAAGAAATAAAAAGATATATATATAAATTAAAATATAGTAAATACATTATATATAGATATATATAAAATTTTTGCAAATAAGTATAAATACAATAATAAAGATATATAGATATAAAAATATAAAATTATTGTAAATAGATGGAAAAAAAATTAAATAGTTGAATATAAATTTTAAGAAAAAAAATTGAATATAAATATAAATAATTATTTTAAAAAAGCACTAATCTTTAAATTTAAAAAAAAATCTTAAATGATCTAATAAAATTTCAAAATTGAAGATATAAATAATTATTGTAAATGAATATTAATTTGAAAATATGATCATTATATATAATTTTCTAATATTTAGATAATAAAATTAAAATTTAAATGATAAGAATATCAAATATCTCATTTTTTTAATTTATTAAATCAATTTATTTTTTTATTTTATATGATGTTATCTTATTAGCTATCTTTATTATTTTAAATCTATTTATTAAATTTAATATTTAGATTTCTTTTTAATCTCCTAAGCAAAACAAATAAAGCAAATAAAAGAAAGAGTAAAATAATAATAATAATAATAATAATAATAATAATAATAATAAATAAAAATTGACATTTCATTCATAATCATAAAAATTACACAAACAAATTAAAAAAACTCATAACACACATACTCAACATCATAAAATTAATTTTACTAAGATAAAAAATAAATTATCAAAATAATGAGATTTAATTAATATCGATTATTTTTCTACTTTTATTTTTGCTCTATATCCATTTTTTTCTACATATATATCATTTTATAAAGTTAAACAATTATAAAAAAGAGAAAAAGAAAAAAGAGAAAGAAACCAAAGTATTAAACTAACATTACTGTAGTTTGAGAAAAAGATGTAGTAATATCTATGGATTGAAGTTGTGTTTGTCATCTTTTTACTAATCAAAATCTGAAAAACAACATTAATATATATATGAAAAAAAATTCAAAACATATAAAATTGAAACAAAATAATTGAAAGAAATGAGAAAAAGATGAGAAAAACCATTGTGAAAAATAATCATTGAAAGAGGTGTATATATATTGGTAAGAAAAAATTCAAAAGTGTTTAAAGTTCTAAATTCAAAATTTAAAAAGTTTTAAAGTTTCAAATTCAATAATTCAAAAATTTTAAAGTTTTAGTTATTCAAAGTTTTAGATTTTAGATATAGGTAGATAGATATAAAAATAGAAATGCTGAAAAATTATTAAAAATTTATAAAATTTATAAAAAGGATAAAAAATAGTATTCAAATATAAAAGTTTCACGTCAGTTTTATAAAAAAATTTTTAGTTTCACGATTATATATATTCTAGATATCCATCCATAATTTTAGTTTAACTATGAATTCACTAAACCTGTTATACCTTAATGAGTTGCCTGAAAACTCACCCACAAACTCAAAGATTATGCTCATATGTAATGACTTTTCACTAAATTTAAATGTTTTACCCATTGATGAACAATCTATTATTGGAGTGTGACCTTGAAGTAAAGCATTAAGAACTTCACTTAGGGCAATGCTACTAGAAAAAATATGGATAAAGGATCGTTAAATTTGAGCACTTTTTGACAAGTACTAACAGCGGAATGAAAAGCTCATGAAATAACCCAAAATGTAAAAATCACAAACTCTTCATTGTGTTCCATTTCTAAATTTTGTCATTTTAAACTCAAATTTTATCTCAATCAGACTATAGCTTTTCTTAATTGGCGACTTTCACTTTTTCAGTATAAATTTAATGCCCATCTACACTTTTGCGTGCCACTATCTTTGATAATCTCTTATAATAAAACTTTCACAAAGAATAAAACAAGGGTAATATGGAGTTTTACATTGGCTTTTGTTCCAACATCACTAAATAAGACAATATGTTCTATAAAAAAAAAAAAAAACCCAAATAGGAAAGTTTTTCCACATAAAAAGAATGACGAGACTATATTATCAATTTTCAAGATTTATTTCACAACCACCATTTATTTATTTTAATAAGTCAACTTGGTCAATTTAAGTTATGTAATTCAACTAACTTATATGTATTCATGCATTTTCAAAGTATTCACCTAAGTAATATTCAAATTCCCGTTATTTAGTCATTTTCCAACTAAAATCTCTTTTATATTCTATAGTAATTCATTTTCTATATTTAATTCCTTCTATTAATTATAAATAGGCATCTTTAAAATTAACTTTGAAAATATACAACTATACTCAAAGTTTCACTTTTTCTTTTACCTATTGATTGTTTCTAAGGTAAATGCACTAAAATAGTGCATAAATTTATATATTCATTTCAAATTCAATTGATTTTTTCATATTTCTGTCAACATAGTGTTACGATCCATTTTTATGAGCCGAACCAGCACTAGAATTCAAGTAAATATAAAGCCACCGATACCCATAATAAACCTAAGAACTACTAAGTCCAACTATCGGGCCCAATTAAGAATTTCACTATATATATATATATATATCTCAAAAGCATTTTTGAAGGCTAATAACATAATAATATATACAAGTGTCATGGTCCATATAAATTCTAGGAATAACAGTATAATAAATTCAAATATTTTATCCACCCTGTAACATGTAAAAATAATCAATAATCATAATTGGGTCCATCCATAGTATCATTAAACGACATTGTCATAGTATATGGACTTGTTCATTCATAAGAATGAATAAATTTTTTAAATTCATATGAAAATATTTGAGCAACTATCTTTCCCAACCTTAACCAACTAATCCTAAAGTAGGTGTAGGAGTTGGATTATTTATACATATTATAGAAACAAAACTTGAATATAAAAGGAGGTTCAAAAGCAATTAAAATTTACATTAAGGCTATGTTGATGAAGGGGAATAGAGCTACTCATCAAAAGAGGAAAAAGAGCTTTTTCTTGAAAAATTTAGATATAACAAGAATGAGTATAAAATTCAGTGAATAATAATACATAATATCAAACTCAAGCAATCAAACAAAATGACTTAGACTCTTCTAATTGAGTATTCATTAGTCAAGTAATATCAATCATAACACCTGCAAGTAATAGCAACTATAATGCATATCGAGTGGTCGTTAGTTAGTGAAATCACCTTAATAAGATCATGATCATTCCCAAGCATGCTTTTATAATAACAATATAATCTCATGGTCTTGTGACTTGTATACTCAGGGAGCTCATCCCTGTTGGGAAAAAATAATTCAGATATTTTTCATAAAATATTTTTTCCATGATAAATATTTTAATCCAGAGTACACAGGGGGGATGCCACTCGCACCGTTATGGCCTACTGTCGATATTCTCATCATGTCCGTACTCTCAGCCTAGATGATTCAAATTGTCCTAATTTCCACATAACAATCACATGTCATCATACTAAGTAAATTATGTACAACATCAATTAATGCACATCCATTTATTTATATAAAGTATATAAATATATTAAATTACTTGAAAATAAATAAATGCAAGATTTAGAAATAAATTATGCATACATATACATATATTTAGTAAAACATTATATATTATTACTCATAGAGATATCTAAAAATTTTAGTCTTGTTGAGCACCAAGAGCAGAGGAGGAAGAAAGTCTCGCTCTATAACAGGCTAAAAAGATAAATAAGATTAAATCAATAATTGCTTCTACTTATTTATAGAATTTGGATTCCTATACTTCGAATATTATGCTAAAAATTCTACAGAAAATTCGGTGGAATTTTTCCTAAAAGTTTGACTTTTCTTTTGATAAAATATCCACAATTCTTATTAATATATAGCCCATCCATCGGGTAACATCCAAATCAATAAAACCCATTCACCATTAACAATATTAATAATATCCAACTAAATAATTTATTTTAAACAACATTAATATCAACAATTCTCAATCTTCAAATACATAAATATGTATATATATCAATTACCAAATAATTGTAAATTCTAACTTAATAACTAAGTACAAGTTGCTAATATAAATATTATATACTGCTTAATTTTATTCATATATAAAATTATCTAAATATTTCAATTCTTATAACTCTACTATATCCACTTTGATAATTAATCAATATAAATTTGCTAAGGTCACAAAATGTACTTATAATTCATATTTCTACGGTTTTTTTTTTTTTGCATAAAAATCGAATATCTAAATTTGTGTTGAATAATTGTTTGAAGGTCAAACAAGCTCAAATTGCAAGATTAATTACATATTTATAATAATCTACATGAAAAGGCAACATTCTGCCTCTCTAAAACTCCGAACATTGAAACCACCACCAGCATTGCCGTCGTATACGATGGTCGAAGTGGCGACAGACCCAGAATTAAGCAAATTTACCGTCACTTTGCTCCAAATCTAACGTAGAGTCATAATTTGAGGTCAATTTCTGCTAATTAAGTCAATTCTATATAAATCTCCAAATTCAATTATTTTATACTAAGTTCTCAATCATACGAAACTCCATTCAAGGATCAAATTAACTAAAGAAGAACTAACTAAGAGTGTTAATGGGTAGTTTTCAACTAACCTGAGTGAAGAAAGTCACTGGAGAGACTTGCGGTCGCCGAAAAATGAAGAGGCAGGGAGGTATTTTGTGAGAAAAATGAAAGAAAGAAAGGAAAAGAAAGAAAGAAAGAGTGAGGGGACGGAGGGCCAACGTGGGTAGCTTTTAGGTTTTTTTTTATTATTATTATTACTACTTTTATTAGTCAACAACTTCATCCTGAAGTTGATTTAGGTTCATTTAAGATTTGGTTTGATTTATTTGATTTTCCATTTGGTTTATGTAAAAATTGACCCGGTTAAAATGATTTGATTTGAGGAAAAACATTTACGTGGCTTTTAAAATTAAATTTAATTTGATCAATTTCAAAAATGAAATTTCGGATTGTTTCACATAATGATTTCACACCAAGTTTCTATTTTCAACATTCAATTAAACACATCATCTAATCGTATATGAATCTAATTTTTTCAAATCAATTGCACTGAACATAATAATTTCACAAAATCTTAAGTCACATAATCAATGCATAAATTTAGTACACCAACCTTAAATTTTCAATTTCCTAAGTAAAAGTCTCCATTCACTTAGCTAAACCTTTCCTTTGTCCTTCTTTGAGCAATTGATAGGTGTTATTTTTGTAGTGTTTTTAATATAATTTTTATTAGTATTTTTACTATTTTTAATTTTTTTAATTAGTTTTATTTATATTTTTATTTAATTGTTGATTATTGCTTCTTTTATTGTTTTGATCTTGTTGTGGAAAATTTTTGCGAGAATTTAGTTAGGAATTTGCCAATTATCAAATAAAGATGCATGTGACCGCAAAGCTAATTATCTAATTCGAGTTTCACCCAAATTAATCAATTTGGACTCCTAATTAGCAAGAAATATAAGACTTAATTATTTTCTATAGTAATTCTATTTCTTCCTCTACAAGTTTGGTGGTTTTCCTAATCAAATTCATAGAATTCTTATGAAGTCTATATATAAGGAGAAATATCTATACCAATGGGATTGATACACATCACATTCATTATTTCGTATTATATTCTCTATATCATTTATCTTTACAAGACTTCAAGCAATCAAGTTAGAGATTAATATTCAAGGAAGCCATACAACCCAAACGTTAACTAGTTTTTATTTCTAAATTTTTTTTCTTATTTATTTTCAATATTCATGTTGATTGTGAGAATATTTACAAGTTTAATTGGATTTAATTTAATTACTATGTTGAATTAAATCTTTTTACCAGAGATTTAATGTAACTTAACTTTAATTTCAATTTATGATATTAGATTAGTTTTTCTTTGTTCATACTAAAATTTATGATTGCTCTTAAAGCTTCTAAGCAGAGTTTCTCTCTTAAATTGATTTATTTCATTAAATACTACTAAGAGAAGGGTTTTTGATATGAAAAGAGTAATAAATTTCGTGGGAATAACAACTTAATGCGACAGCTAGATTGTTTAACTCGTGAAAAGTTTTCACAAATTAAATTTCTTGTTTTATGTCTTCTTAAATAATCATAGAACTTAATATTTTAATCCATATTTGGTTGCATCATTGAGAGATGGATAATTGAATTGCGTTAAAATAGTTAATAAAACATCGAGAAAGCTTATAAGTGATTTTAGAGATATTTCTCCCTTTTGAACAATTAAAATTAATTATCAAACTAATATTAGAAATTATATAGAATTAATTGAAATCAAAATCCTTGGTAACTTTTACCCCTTGATTACTTTTCAACAACTACTTTGCTTGATTTCACTCTTACTCTTTTATTTTCTATCTTTATATTAATTTCACACGCAATTGTTTTTATTGTTGTTTGGATAATAGTAGGTTTAACATAATTTTAGTATTTGGTATATAATCTTCGTGGTAATGACAGTCTACTCATTTTTATTACTTGTTGTGACTTCGTACACTTATAATTTATTTATCAGTAATCTCCTCTTTCTACTAAGAAAATCAAGCAAAAATAAGTTCTCTCTCCATGAACATGCATTTAAATCTACGATGAAAAATTCAATGCATGCTAGAATCTCTCTCTCTAGAATTCACTTACTTATTTTTCCCTTGAGAAAATTCTTCTAAAATTATTTGAAATCCCTTCTTTCCTTTATTTTTAAGCATGAAAATGAAATTCAATATAGGATGTTTAAATGTTTATCAATTGGAGTTCTTTATTTAATAGGGTTTAAAATTACTTAAAGTCTCTTCTTTCTTTAATTTTTAAGCATGAAATGAGATTCAATGAAGGATGTTCATATGTTTATGAGTTGGAGTTCTTCATTTAATGGAGTTTAGATAATGATTTGAAGTAGAAGAAGAAGAAAAAAATGGTGGAGAAGGCGACTTTGATGTCTTTAGCCAAGATGGAGAAAATGTGATGGCTAGGATTTTTTCCGCAAACACTTCATATTCTCTAATTAAATCAAAAGCTAGAGTTAGATATGAGTTTAATCGAATGACTTAATTCTTTTTCATTAAGAACTCCTTTGGAGTCACTTCTTTGTGTTTCTTTTAAATCACCACTGAAATTCATCTTTGTATACTTATTTATAATTATACCTATGGCAACCCACTTTGGGCTGAACCAACTTAGACTTGCGTGATTTTTTTCTTTGGCTAAACCCAATTCAATAGCCCGAAAGGCCTCTTGCTAATCTAAGACTTGCTCATTCTTATGTACTTCACTTACATCTTGTTCTTAGCCAATGTAGAATTCACCTAAGGTGTTACATTTCACCTCCTCTTAGTGACTCAATGTCCTCGCTAAGGTTTGCCCCACCACCAGCCAAAGGGACAAGGCTTGGCTCTGATACCAAGTTTTATGGCAGCCAAGGCCTAGCAAGATTTTGTTTGCTTTGAGCTGAACCAACTTAGACCTGTACGATTTTGTTCTTGGCTCGAACCAACTCAATAGCCCAAAGGAAAAATTATAATTGTACACCTATATTTTGTAAAAGAAAATTACTTTACTCCTGTCGTTTTAAAAATATTCTGTTATACTCTTGCATATTGAGTCTGTTATACTACATTGCTCTTTTGTCCATTTTTTTGCTAAGTTAAAAGGAAAATCTAACAGTCCAAGGAGAGGGAGAGAGAAATTCTCACCAAAACACTCTCGTCCTCTTCCTCTTTTTCTCTTTCTCTCTCATCAAACAAATCTGCAGCTCTTCGTCTTCGTTGTCCTCTTCATCTCCTTCTCTTTCTCTCTCATCAAATAAATCTATAGCTCTTCCTCTCTCTTTCTCTACCTCCCTTTCTCTCTCTTTGACTCCTTATCTTTCTCTGTCATCAAGCAAATCTTTGGCTTGGCCGCAACATCAAGAACACAACTCTTAGTGTCATACCATTTAGAAAACTCCTCTTTTGAAAATTTCTAAAAATGTTCAAAAATGAATAAAACAAAAACTAATATGTTAACTAATAACAAGAGTAATGAGAAAATTAATATAATTAAATCAATATAATTATTAGTTTACCAGTAGCAAATTGTGTAATAAAAAACCTACATGTGATTCAAAGAAAAGCCCAAAAGAAAGCCATAAACTAACAAAGAAAATCTACAGCAGCTTTGTCATTTGTAAATCTTCTGGTTTTGAAAAATGTATACTGTAATGAGAAAAATTTACTTTAAACCCATGGAAATTGGAATATGACTGTTATTCTCAATGTCTATTAAGGAGTCATCAAAGACAAATGCTATCCACATCATTTGAGCCTTTGAGAATTTGAAACAATGCTCAAGAAATTTTACTCAGTTTATGGTACCCAAATCTATATTTGTGCTTCATCAATTACGATAGAATTTGGAAAAAAATTTCTATTAGCTAACCATTCTGGATGATTCAATCATTTTATATCTTTTCTCCCAAATTTAATCCAAAATCAAACTAACATGAGGTTATAATAGATTATTATATCAAAAGCCCAATATATTATTTTTATATTTTTGTTTGAAAGGATCAGGGTTTTACTTGAGGAAGAGAAAAGAAGATAAATATGGTAAATAGATAGAATTAAGGATAATTGTGTCATTTCACATTTATTTAACGTCTAAAATTACGGAAACGGTTAAGTTATTTATTGCTCATTAATAAGTACAAATACATTAGATATTTTGAATTGTTAAAAATAATTAATTTATAATAAAATTTTGATTTTTAAATCAGAATTATTCAAAAGAAATATACTTTAAAAGTTTAAATTTGGCTAGAATAATAAAATAATTTTATATTACCATAAAGTATAATAATAACATTACATAATATCTCGTGGAAAAACCACTAGTTTATATAAAAAGAAAAGCAAGAAAAGTAAATTTTTTGACCCTCAAAACTTCTAAAATGTAATTCTGTTGAGTGGGAAGCAAAATTTTATGTTATATAAGAATTATTTTTTAAATATCATTATGTTAACGATACTTTTTATTTTTATTTTTTACTATTCCTTAACATTTTGAAAACATTTCAATTTCTTAAATTTTTAATAAGTAATTCTATAAATTCTACATTTTTCTTTTATCATTTGCTTGCACTAGAATTTTTCTTTTAGCTTATTAACGGTACTGATTCCAAATCACTGGTTAATTCTTTTTTAAAAGCTTGAAATTCCCAGATTTCTCAAATCATTAAAATGTTGATAAAAGTCCTTTATTTAATACAATAATAAAGATTGTTATAGAAAAATAAATTATTTAAATATTTAAATTTAGAAATCTTAAACATTTTAGAACATTTGAAAAAAATAACAAGTAAACAAAATGAGATGGAGGGAGAAGAAAAATACATTTATATTTGTAGACCGAACTAAATAAAATAAAATTATAATGCTATTAACACAATTAATTAAAGAGCTTTATAAGATTTCTCGTTGGAAAAAAAAAAAAAAAAAAAAAAACTTTAGAAGGAAAAACAAATGAAACCCTTCTGGGTTTTGTTAACTAATATATTAGTACAACTTAGGAATGTAGCTCCAATGGTAAAGTACTGGCTTTACATTGGAGAGGTAGAGGGGTCAATAGCATGCATCTCTCCATTCCAATATTTATGCTTTTCCTTAAAAAAAATTATAAATTGGTCAATGTGCAAAAGGATATATCTTTTGTAAAATTCATTTATAAACTTAATGTTTTGCATTTGAAATTAAAATGAAAAACAAACATTTCAATTTTTAAAATCCAATTCTATAGAAATTGTGATAATTTTTATTTTTTTCTCAAATATTAGTAGCTTATTTGATTCAATCATTTAATATAATTTCTAATATAATTTTTGAAGGAACGATTTAGGTTGATAGTTGTAAAAAAAAAGAAATTCGGACTCACTTGACGATATTAAAAATTAATTAATTGGAATTTCTATAAACTATTAATTATTTATATCAGTCGAATTTGATCCAATTATAGTATCGACGGCATAAAATAATTGAATCAAATATCTTTTATGCTTCTAAATCAAATTATAATATCTACTAAAATCTAACATTAGAAATTCTGAAATTTTTTTTTATTTTCATATAAATTTGATTATAATTAATTTTGGATAGATGAAATATTGAGTCAATTAAAATTAAATTAGACAAAACTGATTCTCTTTTGAAATTCATGAATAAGTGCATGTACAATGAAAAAAAAAATTCAAAATGCAAGTAAATTATATGAAGAAATGATTACAAGATTGAAAAGTTGGCTTCCAATATTTTTTGACTTGAAAGGAGAAATATTATTAATGTAAGGCATCATGAAGTACAATTTTCTCGATACAATATGGAACTATATCACAAAATTTAAAGCTGACATAATTAGAAGTCTCTCTTGCTAAAATATAAGCCGACTCATTGACTTGCTTTCTAATCTAAAAAAACAGAGACATTCTATAAAAGATGCAACAAAAACTTAGCATCATCTCCAAGTCTATGCCTGTCAAAAATCTCGTCACCATTACTATTAACGACATTACACACAAGCTAAGAATCCATTTAAATAAATGTGTGTCATTAATTAATCATTGATAGGGATGAAAATGGAGTGATTATTTGTAAAATTAACACTACTCATATTCAAAATATTTAAAAATTTTGATATCCACATCTATCTTTAAGTACCATTAAAATTTCTTTTGAAATAACTATACACATACCCTTTCAAAATTTTAATATTAGCACTTATTTTACACCCATCTAATTAATGCACAAATCCGTTTTAAATGGGTTGGAGTGGTAAGATATATATAGGGAATCGCTCTACGGGCTCTTTTAAGCACCAATTTTGGAGACTTGCTTGGGTAGGCTGGATTAGGGGTACATGGTCAGTTTCCATCTCTTGGCTTGATGTTGCGATAAGGGGTTTGTATTGCTGTTTGATCTGGGTCGAACAGGAAGGATTTGGCCACTCACAAGGAGGTCTTGTATTTTGTGTCTCTAAACTTTACATTCATAAATTCTATGCCCTGCTCCCAATAGAGCACACAATAGGCATTGACATCATACCTCTTGGGTAATGGGTTGGGTGGTGCTCTTGATTCAAAAAGCTTTAAGAGATTGTGTTAAACAACTTTTTGATAAATTGTGAACAAGGGTCTTGAAGCGGGAGGAGAAACTTGACTTTGGCTAGTCAGATTAGCCACTTCCCCACCTTTCTGATTCGCAAAGGAAGAAATTGGTTAATAAATTTATTAGGTCTTTCTATGCTTGGACCATAAATCTGATTGATAAATCTTTTATTCAATTGGCCTATTTAGCATTTGGAAAGCTTTTCCTCTCCACCTCGTAAGGATGAGAAGGATTCCCTAGGTCTTGCTTTATTGTCTCAAGATCACACGAGTAATGTCCACTTAAATGCTGGCTAAAGGCGTTAAAAATCCTATCCCTTTTTTTTTCTTATTATTGTCTAAGGTGACAAACCAACATAGAGCAACACCACTGAGGGACTGTTGGAATAATTGTGTAAGGAGCTCATTATTCACACCCAATGGAGTCAATGCATCACATACATTTGCAAACGCCTCAATGCGTCACATACATTTTCAAATGCCACTTCGGGCAAGTCATACCGTCAAACTTATCTATACTACACATCATAAACTTAGGTGGTAGCCTAGAATTGAGGAAGAGAGGAAGAGAATCCACATCAATCAAGTCCTTATACTTTTCATGTTCTTTAAAAAAATTTCAAATGCCTCCATCTTTTCCATCATCTTCTTTATTTTTAGAGAGGCATTATCTTCTCTGGTCAGAGGCAGAGGAGCAATAGCATTAGAGGTAGCTAATACCTTCAAGATTTCGGGCATTAGCCATAAATTGCCAATATTTTGGAACGGTGGTGTTGATTGTTGGTTGGAATTGTTCTCATTAGAACCCATATTTTGGTTTGGAGGTAAAAGAGAATTTTATAGTGGGCCATTTTGACTAGAGTTCATCATAGTCCTTACTTCTCCCAAGATGGTCTCTCTTTAAGCTATTATGCTAATTTGAAGTTGGTTTTGCTGTTTAGAGAGCATGTTTTGGAAATGGATTTTTGTTCTCAGAGTTTGTTAATGATCATTTGTCTCATTTTTATGATCATTTGTCAGTTATCACTTGCTATTATAGTAATTTGAAGTTGATTCTACTCTTTAGTAGCATTAGTAACCATGTATGTTCTCTAAAAGACAGAATAAACAAAAGAATAAGGTTAGTGTTTGCTTTGGTCAAGTTTAAAGCATGCAATTTAGGTTAGGCAATTTTATGGTACTTGGGTCAGTGTTTGAGGTTTAAGTTGAGGAAGCTACTTGCATGCGAGGCTTAAAATTTAGGGTATTCTATGGTGCTCATATCGTATTTGAGGTTTAGGTTAAATGGGGTGCTTATATGTGAGGCTTGAAAACATGGAAGTCTTTATAGGTGCTTAAATCACCATTTAAGGCTTTGTTTGAAGGGATGCTCCTACATGAAGCTCAGGGGTGAGGTAATTTTTGTGAAGCTCAGATCAGTGTTTGAGGCTTTGGTTCAAAAAAGATGCCCCTAATTGAGGTGCATAGGTTTGGTCTATGGCTTTTAAGGTGCTTAGGTTAGATTTAAAGCTTTTAGGGTGCTTAGGTAAGATTTAAAGCTTTTGGTAATTGATGGTGCTCATGGTAGGTTTGAGGCTTTGTATGCTCATCTCAAGTTTGAAGCTTTTGTGGTGCTTAAGTCTAATATGAGGCATTTTGAGGCTTTTAGCAATTGGCGATGCTCATGGTAGGTTTAAGGCTTTTGGTACGCTCATGTCACGTTTGAGGCTTCGAGTGTGCTTGAGTTACATTTGAGGCTTCGAGCATACTCGGGTCAAGTTTAAGGGTTCGAATCAAGGAAGATGCACCGAGTTGAGGTGCTTAAGTCTGGTACAAGTCTTTTGAGGAGCTTAGCTTAGATTTAAAGCTTTTGGTGTGCTCGAGTCAAGTTCGAGGCTTTCAGTGTGCTCAGGTCAAGTTTGAGGGTTTGTTTTTAGGTTAAGCTGTAAGTTAGGCGAATTTCCTCAGGTAGGGTTTGCATGTGAGTTTGACCATGGGTTTGAGTTTTCTTAGTCCATGACGTGCAATGCGTGGATGCATAGATGTCATGCTGAGAGATGGTTTCATGATTTAATTTTGGTGCATACAACCTGAAGTTAGGTTCTACGGTTGCTACATGCTTCTGGTAGGTTCAGTTTTAGGGTCCCAATTGTTAGAGCTGGTATATACCTTGCTATTTGACCATGTTATATTAGATGTTGCGACTGTGGTATGCCAAACCCTTTAGCTAATCGAAAGGATTAGAGGTGCGTGGTTCAGGTGAGCAGCTTTCTTAATTTGAGGCTGTATAAAGGAGAAATGCCATTAGATGATAATAAATACTTGGGTTGCTTAAGTCTAACAATGGGAAAGGATCCGCAAATGACGCATTTGATGAATGTAAGGTGATTAATTTGATTAGTTTCCAAACCAGAAATTCAAAACTTACCCAGTATTCCAATTTTGACGTTTTTTAATTTTGAAAAAAATGCTAAGCCCTACCGGAGTTGCCATTTGTGAGGCCCCTCCCAAGCACTGTAGGAATGCCTAAAGGATAGGTTAATCTAGAAAGGCTCACTAGTCAGTTTCTCATAAACTAGAAGAACTCTTATGGTATCTTTGTTTAGTTCTTAGAATGCATTTGGGTGTGTTTTTGTAACGCCCTGACTCTAACCATCAGAGGAATTGTCCGCTTTGGATCAAGCTGGATCCATCCCATACTAGATCAGCAAAACCCGCATGGTTTTGTCCCGTAGGTGAAATGCCCGCATGGTTTTGTCCCGCAGGTGAAATGAGAACTTCCCAAGAGGTCACCTATCCTAGGATTTTTGTCAAGCGAGCACGCTTAACCCTAGAGTTCTTCTAACTCTCCATCCATTCCACCAAAAGGCGCCTCTGATGATTACTTACCTCATTTTCAATATATGATTTGATTCATTCCTGTGTCCCACATTCCACTACCCTAGCGAAGCTCGCTAGGAGCCTTGCTCTACCCGCCCTTTTAGGGTCGCTTTGCCGGGTCGAAATGTCATAGGCCCACTAGCTTCCGCATGGTTCGTCCTTGAACCCTATATCTACTAAAGGGGGTCATGCTCTAATACCAAATTGTAACACCCTGACTCCAACCACCAGAGAAATTGTCCGCTTTGGATCAAGCCGCATCCATCCCATACTAGATCGGTAAAACCCGCAAGATTTTGTCCCGCAGGTGAAATGGAAACTTCCCAGGAGGTCACCCATCCCAAGATTTCTATCAAGCGATCACATTTAACCCTAGATTTCTTCTAACTCTCCAGCCATTCCACCAAAAGGCGCCTTTGATGATTAGTTATCCCATTTTCGATATATGATATGATTTTATTATTCTTATGTCTCGCATTCCACTACCCTAGCTAGCTTGCCATCCTAGAAGCTTGCTAGGAGCCTTGCTCTACTCGCCCTCTTAGGATCGCTTTATCGGATTAGGATGTCAGAGTTTGAGTCGCCACCTTACTTTATCTTTGTTTTTGGAGAAAATATAAGGTAAAATCCTGTGTATGACTCCATTTAATTTCCCACAAGGATAAATTATACTAGCCTCAAATCAATACGTTTGTGGACTAGGTTTTCGATTTCATACATGTGAATCAACGGTTCGGATTTTAATCAATTTAATCAAAATATTTATTTTGCATGAATGTTAGATTATCGATGCATGAGCATACTTAAAATGCATGACAATATAAGCAATATGGACAAAGGACTAAAAGCATAAATTTAGATACAAATTGTAATTAGAGAGAAGCTCGACTCTAGCCTCATTGATTGAGGATTCTAGGTCGTGTGACACATTCCCTTAAATCTTGACCGATTCAATTGGTTAGAGGCCTACTACTTAGGCTGAAATCCTAAATATGCCTTCATACCTCATTTGAATAAGGATCAGGCTTACGAAGTTCTACAATTGATTAGAATGGTAGGGTTATAAGGTGTCATTCGTGGAATGGGCTTTGAAGGTGTTGGACAAGCTAAGCTTAGGTGACAAAAAAACTAAGCTTAATTGAAAAGCATGAGTTTAAGCGATTATACCCTAGTTCGAGGTCGCAGTCGAAGGTTAGGCAGTGAGAGTGTTTGGTTTTAGACCGCCATAATGTGATTTCTCAATCAAGGAGATCAAATCTTTCTCCAAATTTAGCAAAAGATGGGCACGAGAACTGAAAATAGTCCTTAATTAGTTAATTATTAATTAATTTTAGTTTTAGACTAAAGAAGACCAAGAAGACCAAAGTGTGAGTGAAAACCAAAAGGATTGACTTTTTTTAGCCAAATCAGGTTTTTATTTTATTAAGGGAATTGAACCAAAATTGAATTTTATATAAACGAGTGCTTGAGAGAGAAATAGATTTGTTGATGCTTAAGAAGTGCTCGATCAAACAATAAAAAGTGCAAATGAGAGATTGGAGGTCGAATTTTATAGGGGGCTAGGGTTGCCACCACAGTGCTGTGGGCCTTCCCCATAATGCTATGAGGCCTCCCACAGTGTCAAGGGTGGTGCCCATGATTTTGTGGGTCCCACCTGTGGTGTCATCGGCCCAAGGCTACACTGGCTTTATTTTCCCCGATTTTTGCACACTTTTACTTTCAGGAGTTGATTACAACATACGATTTGAGCGATTCTCACGCTGTTGGAATTATGGCAGAATTTCCTATGTCCAAGTTTTGAAATTAGGGCCAATGACATAGAGCTAAAGTTTGTACCTCACCCACTTGGGTTCATTCATATCACATATATATATAGTTGATTACATTAGCTTTTAGGATGAAAATACACATTTTAGAAGAGCAATTAGAGTCACATATTTGAAAAATACAGTAAGATTTGCTGACATAAACTAGATGACATAAGCAAAACTAAAATAATATTATTTTAGAATTATCTATATAAATCTTGAAGTTCTATGAGAAAAATCTCATTTTAGAACAACATCCTTGGTAAGTTTTTCTCAAGAACTACAGGCATGGCTCACGAAAATCCAAATCTTGCAGTAGGGAAGGCTTTTGTCAGAATATTGGTGTAACACCTGCTGCTCAATCCCGAAGGACCAGATGACGAATGTCACATTTGATGCCGGAGCACCGTCTTGTCTTACTTATTAACTCTAGATCATATAGTGGTTATGTTTTCATAAGGAGACAAGCTTTTTGTTTTTTTTCTTTTTTTTTTAAAATAAGGTTTAAGGAAAATTCCTATGAAAAATTCGCAAGAGTTTCCCGTAAAAATCAACTTGCCGTACGGAGAAAACAAATACACTTCCAATATAAATACTCCTCCAAATCTCCAACACTCCAATCAACTCAAAATCACACAGCACTTCTAAATGGTATTATCAGTTCACTTAATTCCTATCATGTTAAGTGATAAAGTGGAAGACTCAGTGGTACTAAATAATTATCGATAAAGTAGCAAGATATTGCCAAAGCGATAAATCTCAAATACAATTTAAAATACTCAAGTCAAATATATAGTAGGTACCAAAGGCGTACCAATTAAATTAAAATAATTCGAATATCATAAAAAGTTCATTTCTTAAAAAATTAGTTCATAATATGTCAAAAGTAAGAAAAACTTCATAAATATAAACACATATATGATTTCTTTATAACAGAATAAAATCACGTTTCTTAGTTAAGAGCTCATATATATACAGAAAGAAACATAACTAGATTTGATTTCACTATCACTTAATTGTGGCCTATGAAAGCACCACCACTTATCAGAAATGAGGCCTGTGGTAGAGCCCCTAATGGCCTATGAAAGCGCCACACACTCACATAATAATAAGCGCGTCCGCTTATTTAGTAGGGCTGATAATCCTAGCATATGATCATAGCTTTCACATAACATAATTGGCTGATAACCCGAACATGCTCATCACTTAGAATAAATCTCATCTTACTATATTTCGATTATGCATACTAGAGCCCAAAACAAAATCATTCTTTTATAAATAACCTTATTTCTTATAAATAATTCCTTAGCAAAATATTCCATAACTTAACTTATTACTTCAAAATTAATTAACTTACAACTTGTAAATACTTATCAAAGCTTCTTATGTTCCAAACCAAAATCATCACTTCTTATTACACATAGATGCATAGCTTTAAACTTAAAAATCAACATTTAAAGGACAAAAACATGCCTTACCACCCGAGGGTGGTTCGGCCTCTTTAGGTTACCAAAAGGGAAAATAATTCCCTTCCATAAAACACCATATTTCAAATAAAAAAAATACTTAATTATAATATTAAAACCATTTCTTAAAAACATTTAGTCTTAAAACTCATCTTTTCACTTTTAACCCTTCTTTAAGTTTTGGCAAAACTCTTAAACATTGAAATACAAGAAAATGGTTTCAACCATCATCAACTTACTTACTAACAAGCTCATTTAAGTTCAAATTAAAAATAAAAATCAAAGAACACAAAGTGTCCTTCACCCACATAGGTTCGACCACTCTTGGTTAAAGGGGAAAGAAATGTTGTCCTTCCCTTTTAAACATTCTAACATTCTTAAGAATCATGGAAAATCACACTAAAGCAAACAAATAATAATTCCCCAACACATTTTACAAAAACTCAAAAATTCATTCAAAAACCTAAAGATTGAAACTTAAAGAAAATGAAAGGGAAATTGAAGCAATAGTGCACTAATCTTCAAAATAAGCTTGAAGAAGTTTGAAAGCCTCACTCTTTGGCTTTCTCCTTCTCTTTTAGAGAGGGTTCACCAACCTCTTCAAAGTAGGAAAAATGCACATTAAAATAAAAAATTAACAAAAGAAATAGATGGAGCATGATTTAATGCATTAATTACATGCCTAACCCTTCAATTCTACTTAGTAAATCACAAATTCTAAAAGTCACAACTTACTTGCTTCAATGGTACTTCCAATTTCCTTTGCTTTTAATCAACAATTTCTATTTCTTTCACTTGATTCTTAAGGTTTAGTTGCTAATATTTGGTTTAATTCATAAGATTTGAGATAGTTTAGTGATAAGAAATTGAAAGAAAATGGAGAAGGAGAAGGAGATGAAGTTGGCGTGGAGATGGGAGAAGAAGAAAGAGAAGGTGTTATTGAGTTGTAATCTTTTAAGTTTAAAAGTCAAATTTGGCTTCTTAATTTTATTCCAAATGAATGGCCATGATCAAATCTCTAATATTATCATCTAATGGCTCTAAATATCCCTCAAATAATTCTCCTCTAATTATCATTTAACCCCACCAATTAATTAAATTAATTCCATAAAAATAATTTCTCAATTATTCCTTAATATACTACACTAAAAATCACTATTCATTAAATGCTTTAATTCTCCAAAAATATTCACGAAATATTTTCTCTCCATCTAAATCATGCAAATATGCTCCATGAATATTAAATAAAATATTAGACACTCATAGTAATTTTTTCGGACCGAAATAATACCAAGTCCCGGACCGATTGTACTATTCACAGACCGGTAGATCACTATTACTGACACTAAAAAAGACTTTGAAAAATGAAATGTTATAATTGCTACTTGCTCTTCTGACTTAAGGTGCAGCGACTTCACCTCTCCATTCCTTTCAACTTGACTGCGATGATGCTGACAATTCATGTGCTACATCTCTTTTGTCACTTTGATCGTGCTATACAAGTCAACAATGTCATTGGATCGAAGCTTCTCCTAAATTTCAATTTTTAAGCCATTCAAGAAGTAACCCAAGGATTAAGTATCAGTTAAGTCAAGACTTTGAGATGCCTAGTGATAAAATCATCAACAAAAGATTCAAATGTACCTATTTCTTTTGCTGCTGCTAGAGATTCATATGGGTTAACTACCAAGTCACCATCATATTTTTATAAAATTTCAGGTTTCAATTGATTCCAAATAAGAATAGGATTGTGTTGACATAGCCAGCAAAGCCAATGTAATGGTGGGCCTTTTATATAATCTAGAGCGAGGGAAACATGGTGTTGAGCGTGAATACTGTGGAGCTCAAAGTATTGCTCGTCTCTTTTAACACAAGCAATAGGATCTATTAAAATTTCAGAAATTTGGGAGAGATTGATTATTATTAACCCAATTTTAGGGTAAATTTAAGTATATATATTAGAGTCCGAACAGTCCGTTTTAGACAAAGATTTGGAATCCTAATTTATTTCTTGTTTAGAAATATATATTAGGGTTATATTTATTTAATTAAAATAATTTATTATTATATCTTAACAATAGTCCCCCATCGGTTATTTGGCCATTAATTCTTTCTTTTGGGTTTCTCTGTAAATTCTAATTTAATTGTTTTATTTTTTATTTTAATTTTAATACAATTATCTTTTACTGAATAGGGTGTTATAAGACTTATAAAAGGTATTCCTAAAATTACCATATAATTTATTTGTGAAGATAATAGAAATACTGTTTTTATTTCTAAGTCATGATTTACGATTAATGCCTCTACTTTTCCCAAAATATTCAAACTTGTTTTGTTTGCTGTTTTTAATTTTTCTTTAGTTTCTAGCCAAAATCTTTTAGGTATTAAATTTGATTTTATGCAATTTAAATCTGCTCCTGTGTCAAATAATGCTATTGTATCTATTATAAAATCGTCTGATAATTTGACTGTTAATTTTATTAAGTATTTCCTAGAGGTTATTTCT